>PVJN01002089.1:0-81683 GCA_004026805.1 Lasiurus borealis | reverse complement strand
TCCAGAGTGTTCTTTATTTCAGCTATGTTATTCCTCATTTCCAATTGATTCTTATTTATTGTTTCAAGCTTTCTTTTCATGTTTGTATAGCTTTCATTAAGACCCTTATAATACTCATTAAGTTGCTTGTAATTCCCACTGAATTGTTTGAGCACCCATAATACTATTACTCTTAATTCTTTATCTGAAAAATTTGTCCCCATTTTTGCTATCCTTTTTTTTGTTTCTGTATATTAGACAGAATTGCTATGCTGCACAGATTTTGTGGGGTTGTTTTATGCAATAGGTGTTTTGTGGGACCTGTCTCTTAGACCTCCTGAGCTTGGTTTTCTAGGAAAGCCCCATACTTGAATTATTTGGTTATTCCTGTTGTATTTGGGTTTTGAGTATTATTGTCCTATTTAAGGATGGAATCTCCTCTCAGGCTGGCTGACTATGTGCCCACCCCTGAGTATGTTGTGATAGCTGTTGTAGAGATGCTGACCAAACAAAAAAAAATACAATACGAACAAAATTCAAAATAAAAGATAGAAAACAAAAGTATACAGAAGACTCCTGCAGCACAAACAAAAGCAACCACCAGAAAATGGAGAATTCAGAAAGAGAAGAGATAGCAAGAATGATAAAAAATAAGAAAGAAAGAAAAAAATACAAGGACAAAACATAACAAAACCAACAGACAATGGAGGCAGAATATATAGATGCAGAGCTGAAATAAAGAAAGTAAGAAAGAATAAAGAATTAGAGGCATAGGGGCAGGAAAATGGTTTAAAATAAAAGGAGAAAAGACATAAAAATAACAAGAAAATAATTTGTAAAGGAAAGTAGAAGAGAAAGCAGATAGAGTTATAATAAATAAAAGAAAGGGGATGAAAAAGCAGGAGAAAAGAAAAAATTGAATATTTTAAAAGGAAAGAGGAAAGTTAGATATATGAATGCAAAACAGAGACTAGAATAATAAGAAATCAATAACAGATTGATAAAGAAGATAAATTTTATTAAAAAGAAAAGAGAAAGGGAATAAAAAATTAGAAAAAGAAATAGAGGGGAAAGTAAGGAAAAGAGAAGAAAAAAGTAAAAACAAAGTTAAGTGGCATTTTTTTCAGCAGAGTTTAGTGCCTCCTGGGAGCTCACTTAGACCCCTCACTTTTCTCTCTGCCAACTCTGAGCTTTCTGTTCTGTATTTGGGTGCTGACACTGTCAGGGACTGCCCTCCTTTGGCTTTCAGAACCTGCTTGAAACTCCAAATGATCCACCAATTCACTCTTTGTGTCTCCATGGGCCTTGGCTGTCAGCAGGAAGGTCAATCGGCCCTTTGAAGTAGGTTCATTAGCCCAGGACTGCTCAGCACACTTCTCTTGGTTCCTCAGTCTCTGCTTCTGCCCACTTTTGCCTGCTAGCCATCTGTCAATCTTAATCACTCAAAAGTCTGTTTCTAAAGGGGCTTTAGGCAAGGAAGTTGCTGTTTAGTTTTCAGGGAATGTCGTGGGTGTGTTTCCCTGTCTCAGAGCAACTTCTCCACAAGTTGTCCAAATTATTATTTTCCTTGGCTGGACAGCAATACTGTGTGGAGACCAATGAGGCTGGCTAGAAACTTGGAGTTTTTATCAGTTCTCCTGTGTGGGGAAATTATCAATCTGGTTCCCAGATAGTGGAGTGAGCAAGTCCATTCACCGAGGTATCCTTGAGACTCTTCAAACCTATAACTTTGGCCTCTGTTTTTGTTCCTCTGTTAATTTCCAAATGTAGTGTGCCATGCTGTGGGTGGAACAAACTATGGCACTTAGGATGTTGTTGTTTTTTCTTTTCCTGCCCTATGGCTGCTTGGGGTCTATGAACAAATGCTCCTGGCTGCTGTTTTTCCCAAGTATCATATCCTCAGGAAAGAATTTAAAATAAGAAGAGAAGAAAGAATCATTCCTAATAGTGTTTTATTTTATAATATCCAATTTTTATTTGGATGCTACAATTTAATTCTAGATGAGCTTAACTGATTCTTAATAAGAATTTCCTTTTTAGTATTTTATCAGAATCACAAGTTGGTGTCAAGCAATCAGATATTATTTGGAGCACTTCATACTCTAAATCAGATCTGGTTGCTTGACACCAACTTGGTGTCTCTGTTTATGTAGGCATCCTTATTTGACCTCAGTACCATGACATTGACTGATTATCAGTATCTGGAAACACAATCTAGGTCAGCAGTCACCAACTCATGGTCCACGAGAAAATTTTGATGGTCCACAGAAAAATTTGGATCTTATTTGCATTTAAAAAACAACAACACTTGGATATTTTCAAAAAAACGCATGAAAATATGCAAAAGCAACTAATTGCTCTCACAAAATGACTGTTGGAGAGAAATCCTTATTAAAGATTTCTTATCTGATAGCACTTCAGATCTCAAAAAATAAAAAGTCATATATGATTGGAGAATTAATTAAGCCTTGCATGTTACAAGCCAGTGAAGAGGTTTTGGGAAGGCAGGCTGTCTAGAAACTGAAAACATTTCCTATGTCCACTAAGACTGTCAAATGCAGAATTGAAGATATAGCTGAAGATATAGAAAATCCTATATAATAAAGAGGTAATATGCAAATTGACCCTCATGTCCTCTCACAAGATAGGCCCCCCCCATATGGTCAAAGATGGCCGCCAGAATATGGCCAGCAGGGTAGTTGTGGGAAATCAGGCTGGCAGGGGAGGACAGTTAGGGACAACCAAGACAGCAGGGTAGGGCAGATGGCGGCTACAGGCAGGCAGTTAGGGGCAACTGGGAAGGGAAGTTGGGGATTACCAGGCCAGCAGGGGAGGGCAATTTGGATCATTTGGGCTGGCAGGGGATGGCAGTTGTGGGTAATCAGACTAGAAGGCTAGCAAGGGAATGGTTAGGGGGTTATTAGGCTGGCAGGCAGGTGAGCGGTTGGGTGCCATCAGTCCTGGATTGTGAGAGGGATGTACAACTGGGATTGGGCCTAAACCATCAGTCAGACATCCCCAATGGGTCCCATATTGGACAAAGTGAAGCCTGGGCTGAGGAACACTCCTCCCCAGTGCATGAATTTCATGCACCAGGCCTCTAATCAAGTTATAAAAATGGTGAAAAATTCACCATTTTATTCAATTCAATTTGACAAATCAATGGTCATAAGTAACAAGGCATTTCTTTGTTTTTTGAGGAGAGTTACAGGAAGAACTACTTTGTTGGCTTAACTTGCTGGGTGAAACAACTAGCTCTGAGATTTTTGAAGTATTTAATAGTTATTTCCTATAACTCGGAATTGAATGAAGAACACATATTGGGATATGTACAGATGGTGCCATTAACATGACTGGACATCTTTCAAGAATTATTGCAAAGGTGAAAAATGTTGGTACCCAGACATTTTGTCTACACACTGCATTGTACATTGTGAGCAATTTGCAGCAAAAAAAAATGTCCCCAGAACTACACAAAGTATTATCAGATGTTATTAAAATTATAAATGCAATTTGACACAATGAGCTCAATTGTCTAATATTTTAGGCATTTTGCAAAGAAATGGGTTTTCAGTATATTCACCTTCTTCCTTCATGGAGGTGAGATGGCTGTCAATAGGCAAGATACTAACTCAACTGTTCACCCTGTGCAAAGAAGTCAAAATATTTTTCCAGCAGCAAAATAATCCAAAATTACAAAAACTCTTCTCTGACAATGAGTAGCCAAGCTTGCATACCTGGCAAATATTTTTTTTACTATTAAATGAATTAAACATATCCTTGGAAGGACAACTTAATGACGTGTTCACACTACAAGGTAAAATGGATGCTTTTAAAAATAAAATACTACTGTGGCAAACACGGTTGGCTGAAGAAGATCTGCAAATGTTTTCAAATTTTGAGGAATATATGAGAGAGAAGGATGTCAACTAGCAGGTGGCAACCATTATTCAATAGCACTTACAATCACTCACAACACTTATCTCAGACATGGAAACATGTGGATAATAGATCCATTTGAGGCAAACATTGAAGATAGCAATTTAAGCATGAATAAAATAGAAAGCCTCATCAATCTATCATATGATGACAGTCTTAAAGGTAAACTCCAATCATTAGTATCAAGACCTCATTTTTATATCTCCATTAAAAGTGAATACCCATTGCTGAGTGAAAAAGCAATGAAAACTTTGATTAAATTTCCAACAACATATTTGTGTGAAAAACCATTTTCATCTGTCACAGCAATTAAAACTCGGCACCAGTCTCAGCTTGATATAAATACAGCTCTCCATCTTGCAGTAATGTCAGTGGAGCCAAAAAATCCATAAACTTATTTCAAGCAAACAGGTACAAATATCACACTCTAAAATATTCTAATAGTTAAATAAGCTTCAATTACTTCATAAAAATTAAACTGACTTTAATAAATTTGTTATAAACAACCTTTGAAGTTTTTATTATGATTAAGTATTTATAATGTTGTTATATCAAATAGGTGCATTTCATATTAATAAAATGGAAGCTCTCTGATCATTATTTTACAATGTATTTATCTTTTAAAAAATTATATTAGTGGTGTGTAAGATTTAAATTATGAATTTAGGAGAGAAAACAAGATGATGACATAGGTAAACACCTGAACTTGCCACTTCACACAACCACTTCAAAACTACAACTAAAAGACAAAATGAACATCATCCAGAACCACAGGAAGGCTGGCTGAGTAGAAATTTTACAACTAGAAGGGAAGAGAAAAGCACATGGAGACCCAGAGGAGCTGCAGAAGTAAAGTGCAGAGGTCTGGAGGCACGCATATAAAGAGGGGTGGCAACTGAGTACGGAGCTGGCTTTTTCAATCCTCAGGAGACACAAGCTTCCAACTGCTCTGAACGCCAGTTCTGGGCAAAATTCTGGGGACCCAGATTCATACAGGAAGAAACTGGACTGTCTGGCAGTGGGTGGAACTCGAGGGCGGCTTTCTCTCAGAGGTGCTTGCAGTGATTACCAAAGAATACTGAAACATGGGAGCCTATTAGAGCAAGGCTGATGGGAAACCATTGCTGTTTGCTCTGCCCTGAGACTCCACCCCATGTGTGTAGAGGCTTTTGTACATGAATAATCTGGTCCTTTCAAATCTAAACTTAACTATCAAACTGCAGCTGAGGCAGAGAGAACCAGAACATCCAAAAGAAGACCCAAGGACCCACAGCAGCTTGCATTGTTTCACAGCTGGGCTTTATCTGGACACCCCCAAAACCCAACAAAGAAGAGGAATCTGAAGGTCTCTCCATAGCTCCTGCTCGGTGGCCTCAGGCAGAGGCTAAATTAGCATCTCCTTGGAGATCCAAGAGCCATTGTACCCAGGGGTTAGAGTAGGACCATCCAGATTATAACTTCTCAGATCCATAGAGATATACTGAAGGGGCAGACTCAGTGAGCACCAAAACCCCACTGAAACAAGTCTTGCGTCATAAGGGTTTCTCCAGCACAGAAGTTCTCCCATCATAGACACAACTGATCCTCACAGCCAGTTGTCCTGGAGGTCAATTCCTCCCAGTGATACTAACAACAATCAAGGCTTTACTACAAGACTGTGCACACAGCCTACTAAAGGGTGCACCAAGAGTGTCCACCTCAGGTAATTGGGGAGGCTGAGCCACTGGGCCCTATAGGACACCTAGCACACAAAGCCACTATATCACCTCAGGGAAGCAGCCAAAATGCGGAGATAAAGAAACAGGACAAAAATGACAAATGCAAGAAAGCAAAAGACTAGATACATAGTTCAAAACCACAGTTATCAGGTTTTTCAAAAATTTTCTAGAAAAGGTCAATAAATTTAGTGAAACCTTTGAGGATATGAAAAAGGAACAACTAGAAATTAAGCATATATTGACTGAAATAAAAAATAATATACAGAGATCCAACAGCAGACTAGAGGATCACAAGAATCAAGTCAAAGACTTGAAATACAAAGAAGCAAAAAACACCCAACTGGAAAAGAAAAAAGAATACAAAAATATGAAGAAAGTGTAAGGAGCCTCTGGGACAACTCCAAGCCTATCAGCATCCAAATTATGAAGATGCCAGAAGAAAAGAGAGAGCAAGATACCGAAAACCTATTTGAAGAAATAATGACTGAAAACTTCCCACACCTGGTGAAAGAAATAGACTTACAAGTCCAGGAAGCGCAGAGAACCCCAAACAAAAAGAATCCAAAGAGGATCACACCAAGACACATCATAATTAAAATACCAAGAGCAAAAGACAAAGAGAGAATATTAAAAGCAGCAAGAGAAAAACAGGTACCTACAAGGGAGCACTTATATGATTGTCAGTTGATTTCTCAACAGAAACTATGCAGGCCAGATGGGAGTGGCAAGAAATATTCAAAGTGATGAATAGCAAGAACCTACAACCAAGATTATTCTACCCAGCAAAGCTATCATTCAGAATTGAAGGTCAGATAAAGAGCTTCATAGATAAGAAAAAGCTAGAGTTCATCACTGCCAAACCAGTATTTATGAAATGCTGAAAGATATTCTTTAAGAAAGAAGAAGGAAAAGGTAAAGATAAAAATTATGAGCAACAAATACATATGTATCAACAAGTGAATCTAAAAATCAAGTGAATTGAAAATCTGATGAACAGAATAAACTGGTGAATATAATAGAATCAGGGGCATAGAAAGGGAGTGGACTGAAAATTCTTATGGGGAAAGAAGTGCAGGGAGTGCGAGAAGAGACTGGACAAAAATCATAGACATATGGATGAGGACAGTTGGTGGGGTAAGGGCAGAGGGTGGGGTGGGAACCAGGTGAAAGGGATCTATGGGGTGAGGGAAGAAAGAGGAACAATGTAATATTCTGAACAATAAAGATTTAAAAAAGTAAAAATAAATAAATAAAAAAGATAAAATTATGAATTTAGTGGTCCATGAGGTCCAAAAGGTTAGCCACAGCTGATCCAGGTATTTTCTAAATATGCCAATGATAGTATTTACAATAATTTATGTTGAGTGATAATAAACATGTAAATTTCCATTTAAAAGCTGCAATAATCATAGTTATACATATCTAATAATAAATTCAAGAAAAAGTGTTTTAAATATGTTCATTCAAAAATACTTTTAAGCATTTAATAAGTGTCAAACATTTTATAATGTACTGAGGCAGTTGTGGCAGAAGTAGTGGCGATCCAAACAGACCAATGTCTATTCTCAATGTGTTTCTTTTAGGGCACTCATAATAAAACCAACATATTTGTATTTCAGCTTTTCAGTTGTTTAACCTGAACTTATTATTTCTCTCCTATTGGCAGCACACTTTGCTATATCTCTTGGAGGCTTTATTTACATAATCAGCTACTTTCCAGCTCCCAGGATCTCTTCAAGTTACGCACAGATGACACTCACCCAGAAGCTGGCTTTTTCCCTCAGCTCAAATGTTGTAATGGCAGTGGGAACCAAATATCTTGTCTGGGCAGAAATAGATAGTGAGTGTTAACCTTATAAATTTTTCCATGTTCTCATAGGATATTCAGTTTTAATATTACTGTCCTAAAAAAAATTCACACTACTTTATACCATTACCTGTATTGCATGAGTTTGCACATTCACTCCATAAATTTACTCAGGTCTTTTTAAAATGTTAAATGTCTTTATTGATTTCAGAGAGAAGGGACAGGGAGAGAGGGATAGAAACATCAATTGTGACAGAATATCATTGACTGGTTGCCTCCTTCATTGCCTACTGCACATCTAGCCCCAGCAGAGGCTTGTGCCCGGACTGGGAATTAAACTGTGACCTCCTGAAACATAGGTCAGTGTTCAATCACTGAGCCACACTGGTCAGGCCTCAGATCTTTTAGGATCTCTCATACTCCTTTTGGAGTTGCCACCTTTTGTTTAGGGGTAGGAATGAAGTGACATGGGTCTGCCTTTTAATAACTTCCTTCTTCCCTTTTCCATCAGTGCAAAACTGCAAAAACCCCTCTACTCTGTTCTTTAGTTCTCATGCATCTCTACTGTGCAGTGATGGCATTTTTCCAAAATTACATATATCAGTGAACATTTTGTATGAGGATAGGATGGGGAGAGGAGCCACTGTCTAAACCAAGCATGTCAAACTCAAAGGCTAAGATGGGCCAAATAAACAAAGTGTAAGTTTATGTGGGCCTCAAAAAAACAAAAGGTTCAATTTTCATAAAAACATAGGTTTATTTTTACAGAGATATGCTGAATACAAAGGGCTGAAATAAATGAGTAATCGTTTACATAAAATAATAAAACATTTTAATAAAAATTAATATTTTTTCTTGAAAACATAACTTACCAGATACCAAATACCTGCACAAATTAATAAGCATAACATAAATAAACCTATTTTTCTTGTTTTCTGAAAGTGAAATATTTCCTGTTGTGCACACCAAACAAGTCAGTCCAAGAATAATGATGTGGCAATCAGCTGCTAAAATACTCACTGCTAGTATTAGTGGAAAGATACGTTGCACCTGCACTTAAACACATAAGGGAAATGAATACAATACAATGGTAGTCATCAGTCATTAGTGAATATTGTAGTTCATTATTAATAATTATATATAACAGGATATTATAAAAATTAAGTTGTGAAATGTTTCTTACATTCTGTTATATTGTCTGGGCTGCGAAAATATTTGTTGTGGGCTGCATGCAGCTCACAGGGCGTGAGTTTGACATGCTTGGCCTAAACCTATAGGTCTGCTTATTTTTTGTAAAACTTATTTTCCTGACTTTTTAGTGTACTTTATTTTTGTTTCATTTATTACTGACGGTTTGTCTTTGACATAGTAGGAGGTATATTACATGATTACTTACTCAGATGTCCTAAATTCTAACAGTATAAGAAAGTAGCTGAATATAAGAGTAATCTCTAGGGAGCATTAACTTTTTTCACTCTTTCATTAAAATACACATGAATAACTTTGTGTCAGTTGCCAACTAAATTTAATGTCTCCTGTTATCTCTTAGAAGTTGGAATTAAATGGAGTAACATCTTCTCACCTATCACAGTGGAAAACTTTGTCTTTGCCTATATACTGGGAATATTTTTACTTGATGCCATCTTGTATGGCCTTGTGGCTTGGTACATAGAAGCCGTCTTTCCCGGAGAGTATGGTGTGCCCAAGCCATGGAACTTTTTTTTGCTGGTGAGTTATACTGTTTCTGTTATTGAGAGAGGCCACAGTCCTTATGGACATGGTTTGTAATTTATATAAAAGACAGCAGTAGTTAATTTTGTCCTGTCTTGAGTCAATAGTCAGGTGAAAGAATCATTCTAATTATTTCAGGTATATGAATTCACTAACCTTTTCCTAATACACTAGAAAGCCTCTACTATATCTGTAATCTGTAGTTCATGGCCTGCCATCCCAAACTTTACAATTCTTACTAATCCATCACTTTTGCAGGCTAGTGTTTCATAAGGGATTGACTTCAGCATAATGAAGTTAACATAGGATGGATACTAACCTGGAGAAGTTTAGTTATGTTCCATATGGTGGCACTCACATTTGGTTAGCCACATTTCTTCACAGCCAGAGCCATAGCAAAATGGGCAGCATTTACATCTTGTTTCTCTTCTTTTTTCCTCTTATTATCATTGGCTTATGTATTGCTAAGACAAGACATGATGGAGTGATGTAATATGTTCTGCTGTGACCTCATTTTGCAGTGATTTCCTTTGGTTTCTCTGATTAAATAGAGTAGTCTCTTTTTATGCATTGAGGGTTCAAGTTATAGCCAGTTGGTTCTAAAACTTAATTCCAAGAAATGTTCTGCCCATCTCAACATAAAGGGTAGAAGGCTAAATGACTTTCTACTGCCTTTTCTTCAGCAGTGTTTGCAATGATTAAATTTTATTCTCTTCTTAGCACTCTTACTGGTTTGGGGAAAAACCAAAAAAAACAAATGAAACAATGCAAGTTTATGAGACAATTGAAACCAAGTATTTTGAAGTTGAACCTACTGATTTGGTGGCCGGTATCCAGCTCCAACATTTGTGCAAGGTATTGTTTCACACATAAATTTTCTTGATGAAACTGATTCTTAGTTTATAATTCACTGTAAATGTTTGTTATTGGAAATATCAAGAAAAAGATCACATAACAGTAAAAGGTTATGGGCATTCTATTTACTTCTTTTGAGAAAGATATAAATGAAATTTATACAAAATATAATAAAATTTTCTCCTTCCTCCAGAATACTATCAGGCTTTCTATAAACTATAATTGTGGTCTTATATGAATATATTCATTTAAAATGTAGAGTTTAGAAGAGCAATTTTCAACTGGTGTGCCAGTGTTTTAAAATGTGATTATTTAGGGGCACTAGTCTCTTTTTTCTTAAGTTGTCAAATAAAAATGACAATAGTCAACACAAAAAATAGCCATCCAGTGTGAATAAATCAAAATTATACCTATTTTATCAGATCAGCAAGAAATATATATATATATATATATATATATATTTGGTGTGCCACAGAAATTTTATTTATTTATTTATTTATTAAATTTAATAAATCTTTATTGTTCATATTATTACAATTGCTTATTAAAGATCTCTCTTCTTTTTTAAAATTAAATCTTTATTATTCAGATTATTACATTTGTTTCTCTTTCTTCCCCTCCATAGCTACCCTCCACCTGGCTCCCAACCCTCCCTCTACCCTTACCTCCCTCCTGTTGACCGAATCCATAGGTGTATGATTTTTGTCCAGTGTCTCCCTATAACCCCTTTCCCTCTGAGAATTATCAGTCCACTCCCTTTTTGTGCTCCTGATTCTATTATATTCACCAGTTTATTCTGTTGATCAAATTTTTAGATTCATTTGTTGATAGATATGTATTTGTTGTTCATAATTTTTTGGCTTTTACCTTTTTCTTCTTCCTCTTCTTAAAGAGTATCTTTCAGCATTTCATATAATACTGGTTTGGAGTTGATGAATTCCTTTAGCTTTTTCTTCTCTGTGAAGCTCTTTATCTGCCCTTCAATTCTGAATGATAGCTTCGCTGGATAGAGTATTTTTGGTTGTAGGTTCTTGCTATTCATCACGTTGAATATTTCTTGCCACTCCCATCTGGCCTGCATCGTATCTGTTGAGAAATCAGATGACAGTCATATGGGTGCTACCTTGTAGGTAATTAACTGTTTTTCTCTTGCTGCTTTTAATATTCTCTGTTTTTTGCTCTTGGCATTTTAATTATGATGTGTCTTGGTGTGGTCCTCTTGAATTCCTTTTGGTTGGGGTTCTGCCACAGAAATTTTAGTAATTAGTTGGTGTATGCCGTAAGATGAAAAGGTGAAAATCACTAGTCTAGAACATAAATTTGTGTTCACAATGTTTGCACTTGTCTATCTGTAATCTCCTCTGTAAAGGAGGGATTCTTGTATCTCTCAATCTATCTTGATCAGTTGCAGGCATGTAGCATACAGGTATCCTGTATATTTACTGGCAATACATTGCCTCTTGTAGGTCTACCTACCTTGATTTGAGTTCCTAACCCTACAGCTTTGGGAATCACAGTTTCTTCCATGCAAATTCAGGTTAATTTTGGAGGTGTTTATACTCCAGTGTGTTACATACAGGTCTTTCTTTTGGTTACGTCAAGCCAAATACAAAACTCATGTTTTGCTCCTCAGGATTACTTTGGCTATTTGTTTGTTTTGTTGTTGTTTGTAGTGCCATACAAATCTGGTAATTTTTTGTTCTTTCTTTTTTAAAAATGCCACTGCAGTTTTGATGGGGATTGCATTAAGTATGTTGCTGCATGTTGTTTGAGTAATATGGACATTTTAACTATCTTGATTCTTCCAATCCATGGACATGGAATATCTATTCATTTCTTTGTATCTTCTTCAATTGCTTTTAATAATGTCATGTAGTTTTCAGTGTATAAGTTCTTTATATACTTTGTTTAAGTTTATTCCTAAGTATCTTATTCTTTATGTTTCAATTATAAAATAAGTTTTTTCCATTTATTTTTCTGAAACTTCATTGTTAATATATAGAGATGCAATGTATTTTTTATATTTATTTCATATTCTGCAACATTACTATATTTGTTTATTGTTTCTAATAGTTTTTTGGTGGGATCTTTATGCTTTCAATACACAGAATCGTGTCATCTACAAAAGGTGACACTTTTACTTCTTTATTCCCAATTTGGATAACTTTTATATCTTTCTCTTATCTGATTATATCTTTCTGATTGCTCTGGCTAGGACCTCCAGTTCTATGTTGAATAAGTACTATGTTGGTTAAAGTAGATAGCCTTGTCTTGTTCCTGATCTTAGAGAAAAAAGCTTTCATTGTTTCACTAAGAAGTATATTACCTGAGGGTTTGTCATATATGGCCTTTATTATGTTGACGTACTTTCCTTTTATACTCATTTTATTGAATGGTTTAATAATGAATGGATGTATCTTGTCAAATGCTTTTTCTACATCTATTGATGTGGTCATATGATTTTATCCTTTATTTTGTTAGTGTGGTGTATGACATTGATTAATTTGTGTATGTTGAACTATCCTTGCCTTTTCAACTGAACCACTCTCAATCGTGATATATTATCTTTTTAAAGTATTATTGAATTCAATTTTCCAGTATTTTCTTTAGCATTTTTACATTTGTATTCATGAGAGATATCAGTCTGTAGTTTTCTTTTGTTAATGTTTTATTTGCCAGGTTTGGTATCAAGGTTATGATGGCCTTATAAAATGTGTTCAGAAGTGTTGTCTTTATTTAGTTGTTTGGAAAAATTTGAGGATAGGTATTAAATCTTCTTTCTCTGAAAACATGGCTACTGTGGATGCTGGACACCCTCCCAACAATAACCTCAGCTAAACAGTCACCTCACATAAAATGAAGCCCATTTTCTTTTGGGGTTGTCTTTGTTGTGACTATACAACAAGCCAAATTTTCTCTCTCCCAAATCTGCATTCTTGCTATTTGCACATAGGAACATTCCTACACACAAATCTCTATCTTACATATACTTCCTGGATGCTAACTTCTATCTTTTTTAAAAAATTAAATCTTTATTATTCAGATTATTACATTTATTTCTCTTTTTTCCCCTCCATAGCACCCCTCCACCCAGCTCCCATCCTTCCCTCTGCCCTTACCTCCCTCGCATTGACCTCATCCATAGGTGTATGATTTTTGTCCACTATCTCCCTGTACATCCCTCACCCTTTTTCCCCTGAGAACCTTTCTGTGCTCCTGATTCTATTATAGTCACCAGTTTATTCTGTTGATCAAATTTTTAGATTCACTTGTTGATAGATATGTATTTGTTGTTCATAATTTTTTGGCTTTTACCTTTTTCTTCTTCCTCTTCTAAAAGAGTACCTTTCAGCATTTCATATAATACTGGTTTAGATTTGATGAACTCTTTTAGCTTTTTCTTCTCTGTGAAGCTCTTTATCTGCCCTTCAATTCTGAATGATAGCTTTGCTAGATAGAGTATTTTTGGTTGTAGGTTCTTGCTATTCATCATGTTGAATATTTCTTGCCATTCCCATTTGGCCTGCATCATTTCTGTTGAGAAATCAGGTGACAGTCGTATGGGTCCCTTGTAGTTAATTAACTGTTTTTCTCTTGCTGCTTTTAATATTCTCTCTTTGTCTTTTGCTCTTGGCATTTTAATTATGATGTGTCTTGGTGTGGTCCTCTTTGGATTCCTTTTATATGGGGTTCTGTGTGCTTCCTAGACTTGTAAGTCTATTTCTTTTACCAGATGTGGGAAGTTTTCAGTCATCATTTCTTTACGTAGGTTTTCAGTATCTTGATCTCTATCTTCTTCTGGCATCCCCACAATTCTGATGTTGGTACGCTTGAAGCTGTCCCAGAGGCTCCTTACATTATCTTCACATTTTTGGATTCTTTTCTCTTCATGCTTTTCCAGTTTAATGTTTTCTGTTTCTTTATATTTCAAATTTTTTACTTGATTCTTGCCTTCCTCTAGTCTGCTGTTAGGTCTCTGTATAATATTTTTTATTTCAGTCATTGTCTCTAGTTGGTCCTTTTTCATCTCCTCTAGGCTCTCACTAATTTTATGCAAGTTTTCTACCATATTCTTGAAAAACCTTATAAGTGTGGTTTTGAACTCTATATCCAGTCGTTTTATTCCCTCCATTTCTTTTGTTTGTGATCCCTTCCCTTGTCTCGGCATTTTCACTATGCCGTGAGAACTTCTGTGTTGTATTCAGCCTTATAATACCAGACTTGCAAAACCGAAGAAGCCTCTGTTGAGCTTGGGATGGGTGGAGTCTCAGGGATTAAGGGACTGCTTAGCCTTCCAGTCGGCCCTGCCCTCCATGGCCCCTGAGTCTCACGTGACTGGGTAATTGCTGGAGGGAGGGGTCCTTGTGCACTTGCGCTCACAGTGCCTCTAGACTGCTGCCTTTCTGGCTCCCCTGCCTTTCTGGCTCCCCTGCGCTCCTACTAGGTCCCCAGGGTTTCACCCAAAACAGGGGATTGGTGTAGTCAGAAGTGGCACAGTTGGGAGGGTCTGTCTCCTGCCCACTCGCGAAAGCCGGTGGCACGATCAGCAGTCTGTCCTCTGCACAGTGCCATGCACGCCACCAGCCCTCTTATCTTTTGCGACTTCCCTAAATTTCCGTGCACCTCTCCCTTTTCACAGTTCAAACTCCCCCTGTATGAGTTTCCACTCGATCTGGTTCTTACCATTGCAAGATAGGGGTTCTATGCCTTTGAGAGTCTCCGTTTCCCCCCTGCCAGAGAAAACCAGCCAGGTATTCCGGCACCCGCTCTCTCCACGAGCACCTCACCACACCTAAGCTTTTTGCAGCTCCCCTGGGTCTCTGTGAGCCCCTCTCCTTCCCTATAGCTGTAGAACTTCCACTCAGCCAGCTTTACTGTGGTTCTGGGTGATGTCTGTTCTGTCTTTTAGTTGTAGTTTTGAAATTGTTATGTGAGGCAGCAGTGTAGGTGTTTACCTATGCCACCATCTTGGATTCTCTACCAACTTCTATCTTAAGGTGTATTTTCCAGAAAACTTGATTGGTGATTGTACCTGATTGAAGTGACAAAGCAGATGAGAAGATGAGAGGTATACTCTAGTATAAGGAAGCAACACAGTGTCCATAGTGGTGAATTAGAGTGGTATTCAAGGAAAAGAAATTTTTCTTTGATGTCATGTTTCAAGCATTTGAAAAAAATGGGGGGAGGTGTCGAGAGTGGGCTCCTTGAACTGCACAGGATGTGACTAGTGTGTCTACATTTCAACCCTTGTATGTTGTACCTGATCGTGTTCTAGTTTGTGCCTTTAAATCAATGTAGGAGAGAGAACAGACATCCAGAGAATAAAGACTATGGGCATATACCAGAAAAGCAGGTATCACCAGAAATAGAAGTAAACGAAATAGAAGAAGAAATAGACCTACCAGAGAAAGAGTTCAGAAAAATGGCCATAAGGTGGCTGAAAAGAATGGAAGATAAAATCGACAATGTGAGTAAGACCCAAGAGTAAATGAAGAAGAAGGAAGAAATGAAGAATGATCAAGAAGAAATGAAAAATGACATCACTGCCATAAAGAACTCAATTGAAAGGATCAAAAGTAGACTACAAGAAGCAGAGGACCGCATCAGTGAACTATAAGACAAGATAAGAAAAAATACCCAAGTACAGCAGCTTCTAGAAAAAAAAAATTAAAAAGCAAGAAGAGAGCCTAAGGGAACTTTGAATAACATGAAACAAAACAACATCCACATAATTGGAGTTCCAGAAAGAGTGGAAACTGAGCAAGGAATAGAAAACCTGTTTGAAGAAATAATGACAGAAAACTTCCCCAATATAGGAAAGAAAAAACCCACACAAATCCAAGAAGTTCACAGAGTCCCAAGCAAAATGAACCCCACAAAACTGACACTAAGGCACATTATGATTAAATTGGCAAACAGAAATGACAAAGTAAGAATTGTAAAAGCAGCCAGAGAAACAGAAAGTTATCTACAAAGGAACCCCCATCACACTAGCAACTGATTTCTCAACAGAAACTCATCAGGCCAGAAGGGAATGGAATGAAATATACAAAGTCATACAGAGGAAGGATTTGAATCCAATAAAAATTGAAGGTGAAATCAGGTGCTTCACAGAAAAAAAAAAGGACTGAGGGAATATATTACCAGCAAATGAGCAATGTAAGAAATGTTAAAAGGTCTGCTGTAAAAAAAAAGAAATAGGAAGCAAAGAAGAAATTCGGTAAAGACTAAAAATGGTAACAGATAAGTACCTATCAATAATAACTTTAAATGTAAACGGATTAAATGCTCCAGTCAAAAAACATATGGTAACCAATTGAATAAAAAACATGATCCATATATCTGCTGTCTACAAAAAACCCACCTCAGGAAAAGAGATGCACACAGATGGAGGGTGAAGGGATGGAAGATGGTATTTTAGGCAAATGGAAATGAAAAAGAAGCTGGGGTTGCAATACTTATATCTGACAAATTAGATCTCAAAGTGAAGGACATAACAAGAGATAAAGAAGGAAACTTTATAATACTAAAGGGAACATTCCAACAAGAAATAACTCTGGTAAACATATACACGCCCAATATAGGAGCACCTAAATACATAAAAACAACCTTGGAGGATATTAAGGAAGAGATTGACAGCGATACAATCATAGTAGGAGACTTTAATACCCCACTGTCACCACCAGACAAATCCTCTAAACAAAAAATCTGCAAAGAAACATCAATCCTAAATGACTCACTAGACCAGATGGAATTAAATGATATCTTAGAACATTTCACCCCAAAGCCACAGAATATACATTCTTCTCCAGTGCACATGGGTCATTTTCAAAGATAGATCATGCGTTGGGTTATAGGAAAAGTCTCTTCAAAATCAAGAAGTTAGAAATCATATGAAGCATTTTCTCAGATCAAAGTGGCATAAAACTGGAAATCAACTACAATAAAAACAATCAAACGCATGGAGACTAAAAAACATGCTATTGAACAACGACTGGGTAACCAGACAGAACAAGGAACAAATAAAAAACATCATGGCAACAAATGATAATGACAGTACAAAATTTATGGGACACAGTGAAAGCAGTCTTGAGACAGAAGTTGATAGTTCTGCAAGCCTACTGCAAATACAGGAAACAATGGTCATAAATTTCCTAACCCTACAACTCAAAGAGCTAGAAAGAGAGCAACAAGAAAAGCCCAGTGTAAGCAGAAGGAAGGAAATAGTAAATATCAGAGCAGAATTAAACAACATGGAGACCAAAGAAAAAATTCAAAAGATTAGCAAAACCAAGAGCTGGTTCTTTGAAAGGTTAAACAAGATTGATGGACCTCTAGCCAGACTCACCAAGAAGCAAAGAGAGAAAACCCAAATAAACAAAATCAGAAATGAAAGAGGAGAAATAACAAAAGACCTCACCAAAATACAAAGGATTGTTAAAAAAAAAAATACTATGAACAACTCTGTTCAGCAAATTGGAAAACTTGCAAGAAATGGACATATTCCTAGAAAAATATAACCTTCCAAAATTCAATCAGGAAGAATCTAAACAGCGCAATAGTCCAATAACTATGGAAGAAATTGAAGCTGTCATCAAAATGCTTCCAGCAAAGAAAAGCCCAGGGCCAGATGGCTACACAGGAGAGTTTTGCCAAACATTCAAGAAAGAATTAAAACCAATCCTCCTCAAACTATTCAAAAACATTCAAGAAGAAGGAACACTTCCAAACACCTTCTATGAAGCCAGCATCACCCTAATACCAAAACCAGATAAAGACAGCACAATGAAAGAGAATTATAGGCCAATATCTCTCATGAACTTAGATGCCAAAATCCTCAACAAAATTCTAGCAAATCGGATACAGCAGTATATCAGAAAGATCATACACCATGACCAAGTGAGATTTATCCCAGGAATGCAAGGATGGTACAATATCCACAAATCAATAAACATGATACATCACATAAGCAAATTGAGAGGTAAAAATCACAATAGTCATATCAATTGATAGAGAAATAGCATTTGACAAAATCCAACACTCTTTTTTGATTAAAAACTAAGCAAGGTGGGAGTGGAAGGATCATACCTCAACATCATAAAAGCCATATGTGATAAACCCACAGCTTACATCATACTCAATGGGCAAAAGGTAAAACCATTTTCCCTAAGAACAAGAACAAGACAGGGATGCCCACTCTCACCTCTCATGTTCAACATAATACTGGAAGTATTAGCCATTGCAATTAGACAACAAGAAGAAATAAAAGGCATCCTAATTGCAAAAGAAGAAGTAGAGCTGTGCTCATTTGCAGATGACATGAAAAATGCAAAGACTCCATCACAAAACTAATTGACTTAATTAATGAATTAAGTAATAAAAAATGCAAAGGACTCCATCACAAAACTAATTGACTTAATTAATGAATTAAGTAATAAAAAATGCAAAGGACTCCATCACAAAACTAATTGACTTAATTAATGAATTCGGCAGAATACAAAATTAATGCCAAGAAATCTGTGTCATTTCTATACACTAATAGTGAAATTACAGAAAGAAAGACTAAAAAAGCAATCCCATTTACCATCACACCAAAAAAATTAAGATACCTAGGAATAAACCTAACTAAGGAGGTAAAAGACCTATATACAGAAAACTACAGGACATTGAAAAAAGAAATAGAGGAAGATGTAAACAGATGGAAGAGCATACCATGCTCATGGATAAGAGAATCAACATCATTAAAATGTCCATACTATCCAATGCAATCTATAGATTCATTGCACTACCCATTAAAATACCAACGACGTATTTCACAGACATAGAAAGAACTCTTCAAAGATTCATCTGGAACAAAAAAAGACCACAAATAGCTACAGCAATCCTGAGAAAGAAGAATAAAGTAGGTGGAATCTCAATACCAGATTTCAATGTATATTACAAAGCAACTGTTCTCAAAACAATCTGCTACTGGCACAAGAACAGACATATAGACCAATGGAATAGAATAGAGAATTCAGATATCCATCCAAACCACTATGCTCAATTAATATTTGACAATGGAGCCAAGACAGCCTCTTCAATAAATGGTGTTGGGAAAATTGAACAGATAGATGCAAAAAAAATGAAACTGGACCACCATCTTACACCAAATACAAAAATAAACTCAAAATGGATACGGGACTTAAACATTAGAAGGGAAACTATAAAAATACCAGAGGAATCCACAGACAGCACAATCTCAGACATATGCTGAAAGAACTTCTTCACTGATACTGCTCCAAGGGCAATGGAAGCTAAAGAGAAAATAAAGAAATGGGACTATATGAAAATAAAAAGCTTTTGCACAGCAACAGAAACCATCAACAAAACAACAAGAAAGACCACTGTATGAGAAAACATATTTGAAAATGTTATCACTGATAAATCTCCAACATCTACAGCCAACTTATACAACTTAATAAAAGGAAGATAAATGATCCAATAAAAAAAAAAAAGGGCAACGGACCTAAATAGAACCTTTTTGAAAGACGAAAGAAGGAAGGCCAAGAGACAAATGAAAACATGTTCAAAGTCTGTAATTATCTGATAGATGCAAATCAAAATGACAATGCGATACCATCTCACACCTGTCAGAATCGCAGTCATCAACAAACTACACGTGTTGGCGAGGATGTGGAGAAAAGGAACCCTTGTGCACCGCTGGTGGGAATGCAGACTGGTGCACCCACTGTGGAGAACATATGGAGTTTCCTCAAAAATCTAAAATGGAACTCCCATTTGACCTAGCTATCCCACTCTTAGGAATATATCCTAAGAAAGTACAAACACCAGTCAGGAAGGATATATGCACCCCTATGTTCATAGCAGCACAATTTACAATCGCTACAATTTGGAAACAGCCTAGGTACCCGTCAGCAGATGAGTGGATCAGAAAACTATGATACATCTACACAATGGAATTCTATTCTGCTATTAAAAAGAAGGAATTCTTACCATTTGCAGCAACCTGGATGGAAATGGAGAGCCTTCTGCTAAGTGAAATAAGCCAGTCAATGAAGGAGAAATACCACAGGATCTCACTGATTTGTGGATAATAAAGAACATTATAAACTGATGAACAAAAGGATAGATACAGAGGCAGTAAAGCATCAAATAGACTGTCAAATTACAGCAGGAAGGTTTAGGAGAGGTGGGGAAATAAGAGATCAACCAAAGAACTTGTATGCATGAATATAAGCATAACCAATGACCCAAGACTGTGGGTGGTTGGGTTATTCCGGGGAGGGAGGGAGCAATGTGGTGATATGTATACATGTAATACAACAAAAAATAAATAAATAAAAGAGCATTCAGCTTAATATTAAAAACCATGGCTAGCAAGTCAGGTCTGTTTTCAATTTCTTTTTTTGCCAGTGTTTTAAATTATTTAAAATATTTGCCCATTTTGGGTTGCACATCATAATAACAAATAAGTAGGGCTTGCCATACTTAGTTACAATTGCCATAGTATCCTAATATCACTGCTGCATATTTCTGGAACTACCCTCAAAAGATGACAGAAGCATTATCATTTCAGTAATCAGCACGTTGTCATTTTCAGATCGAGATGTAAGATAATCCATCAAACCACTATATTTTTAACTCTCAACTTAGATTGGTTTGCGTTAATAAAATTTACCTGATTAGCTTTCATTTTTGAATATGAATTGACAATATAGTGTTGAGTTAATTTTGCTGTATTTAAAATAGAATTGAATGTGTTCCAGATGAAGAGAAGAAATCCATAATATTGCATTTGTGTGACTTGTGTCCTAGTATCATTGTTGATTACACTGTCATCTCTCAATTTTAATGCAATATCTGTTTCCCAGCCTTTTCACCATGTGAAAAAAGAATAGGATACATCTTTGCATCTAATGTAGGAAACAGGATACTGATTTTTTTCATCTTAGTGGCATTTAGATTATTGGGATGTAGTTTACAATGAATGAGCAAGTCCTTTCAAAAGGAGGTTCTTCATCTTCCTTTCTGAATATGATGGCAACTTCGGTTACATGGGGATAATTATATCTACCTAAATCACTATTACGATCATATTTAATTGCCATTGTTACTTCTGTTGGAGCAATATCTTTTCCTGCTGCTTCAGAGTAGGCTTCCTTTTCTACCTGATGTAGCATCTTGTATGATTTTGTTAATTCATTTACTTCATTCATGAGGTTGCTGATATTGATTATGAGTCTTTCTGAGCAAGCTTGGTTTTCTGGCATTGCTAATCTTTTACTCATCACTATAGCCATATCTAAACTACAGACTTGAGCAAATTTCCAAGAAACACCATCTAAAGGATGTAAAGTTCCAGTATAGTGATAAACTTAACTGTATATTCTAAAACAGGATGACCCATATCCTGATGGTGATGCAAAATTTGCACCCATTGAAGCAAAAGCAAAAGAACTATTTATCAAATGAATATTTGCCATGAAATTTTTACTTTCACATTCTTCATTTTTAATTTGGAGTAATTTATTCTAGCAAAAGTACAAAGTATGGAAAAAATTAGTGTGTTTGAATGATTTCAGAGTAGAGAAAGGTTCACACTAGCAGGTTGAGTGTTTAGCACCTTTGAACAGAGATATTCAGAGTGTGGACATCACTGCCCAAGAAGGATCCATGTGACTGAGGGTGCACTGATCACAGAACAGTGTGGTGATTTGGGTTTTTCTCTGCATGTTGAAAGCACCATAGAAAACAGACAGAGTGGGAAAACTGTTCACTGAATTCATGGCTGGTGGTTAGAAGATAGGAGAGAAAAGTTGAGACAGAAGAGAAAGAGTCTGGGAGGATGAGGAGGTCAGTCAGATGGACAGTGCGAAGGTGTTGACAATGCAGTACATGGTCTTATTCTCCCATCGTTCAGTGCAACTCCAGAAGCAAGAACTCGCCATTGTGTAGTCCTGCTCCATTCTTCTGCATAATTATATAGGTCACAATGTATACTGAATGATCAGATTATTATGAACACTGAATGCATAATAATCTGGACACTCAGTGTATATTTCATATAATAAAAGGCTAATATGCAAATTTTCCCCTCAACCAGAAGTTTGGCCAGCAGGCAGGCCAGCCAACCACCCATATCCCCTCCCCCTGGCCAGGTTGGCTGGACCTCACCCATGCACAAATTCATGCACCAGGCCTCTAATATATATTCACTGAGTGGCTCAATTATTATGCATTCAGAGATCATACTAATCTGGCCACTCAGTATATTTGAATGGCTTTCTCAGCTTGGTGAATTGGCTTAAAGTTTGTTCTACTACATTTGTGGTCCACCGATTGACTTTGCTGTGCGGATAGGCCTTGCCACCAATAGCACTTTCTATAACTCTTTCACAACGTTGCTCACTTCATCAACAACAAAAGTAGTCTCTTTTGCACTGTTTCATCTTCCCCAGCATGTCACCTCCACTGCCTTAAGGACAGCACACTACGCCGGCGCACTTAGGCCCAGTCCCATCTGGCCCTACCCTTCTTCCAGTCCTGCCCTTCTTCAGGCCCTCTATCATTAATTGTTTTAAGTACACTGGGTATTCTGGAAAATTTATATCATTTGGGAAAATGTTGCCTTTGCTACAACATTGAGTAAATTTTCCATCAGATGTCTTTGCATTGGAGAAATTTAGGGATAGGCAAAATTGACATGTAACAGTTATTCTGCCACAACTGTGTTCAATAATTGCATTCTCATTTACCTCATTTTCACTATGAAGGCAGTATTGGTAGTACTTGTCAATAACTGTTCTTCAGACATATTCTGTCTATGATGCAGCTTTCTTTCAGCCTCAGAGGTTATGGCAGTAGTTGGTCTTCAGACATATTCTGTGAACAATTTCAACTTCAGAATGTCAACAAAAATGTGACATCATTATTCAGCACCCACAGTCACCCTTTGCAGGCTGGGCTGGGCTGTGGGTTGCATTTTATGCCATGGACCCATCGGCTGCAATTTGGCGGGCTGTTGCTCTGTGGCAGTAGATCTATGGTGTCATTTCTCTGAATGCATCACAGCAGCTCTTGCATTGAGCTTTTGCCCCTTGTTGGTCAGTGCATGTCATAGCAACTGGTTGGAAAGTGGGAAGGACACTTAGCATATTAGAAATATGTGTGTGTGTGTGTAGATACCATCACCTGCAGTAACATGGGAATAGAAAGAAAATGTACCTCATGAATTGTTTGAACTAAAGATATTTTCAGGTATGTTAATAAAGGAACTGCCTGCATTTTCATTGCCTAAAGTAAAATGTAGCTTATGTGAGTGCAAAGAGAAGCAGAAGAAAGGACTGTTGAACATAAAGGAGACAGGTATTGGTTTTAATAATTTTTAGCCTTTATAGATGGCAAATGATGTTGAAATTAAGGAGTGGCTTCCAATCAAAGAGAAAATCCAGGTCATTGTCAGAAAAAAATTATATAATGTTGAAACCAAAATGGTGAGTAAAACCCTATGCTTTTAAGATAGAAGGAGGACGTAAGGCAGTGCCTCAGAGAGCTTTTCAGTCAAACAGCATTGTGGGAGCCTCAGCAGAAGCCACAGGTAGAGAATTGTTTCAAATTTATTTGTGGGCCTGGGTGTTGTTACTAGAGTGAGTGCAATATTTTAAATAAAACTGTACCAGAAGAAATACCAGCAGGTTATACCTAAGACAGAGATAGTAAAAAGTAAAAGAGGACTTTGGATCACCAAAATCTACAAACAGAAAGCAAGCCAAAAATAAAACTCAACTGTAGACATCAGCTGCCTTTCATGGAAGCATGATTCAGAAGACAGAGCTGACCAAGAGCCTTCTAGGAGGATTCTTTTGTTTTGAGACCCAATCAAGGAACTGTCAACATGTCAATTAGTGGATTTTAATATTTTCCACTTATTTCAGTGGGAATGTGTGCAGTGTTTAACCTATGTGTATACCACCATTTTATGTTGGATTTGGGGGGAAGAATAGGGGATGATAGATTTCGTGTCTCTTTGGTTCACAGGTTTTCAGATATGGAGTAATTGTACTTTAGGAAGTGTTCTTTAGAAACTAGACCACAGAAGTCTTATTCACACCTGGACTTGATTTAGGTGATAAGACCTTGGAATTTGAGCTGATCCTATTAAAGGATTAAAGCTTTTATGGACTGGGAGCAGATGAAGGCATGCTTGGGAAGAATATGAATCACTGGAGACACCTGGTGGGTAATTGTTGGCAGCCTTCATGACAGCTTCCAGAGATTCTCACTTCCTTGCATTCACATCCTTGGACAGTCCCCTCCTTTACTGAATATGGCTGACCTCTGTGACTATATAATATTGTAGAAATGAAGTATGGGACATCCAGGATGTGGAAGTCATTGTAGCTTTTTCTTTGGTTTTAAAGATAACCACCATGTCATTCAAGCTGCCATGTGAAATAGCTCATATGGTTGAGAACCAAGGCTTCCCAAAACAACCAATACCAACTTAAGAATGCCTGCTTGTGGCCAAGACCGGTTTGGCTCAGTGGATAGAGCATTGGCCTGTGGACTGAAAAGTCCCAGGTTTGATTGGGGTCGGGGACATGTACCTTGGTTGCGGGCACATCTCCAGTAGGGGGTGTGCAGGAGGCGGCTGATCGATGTCTCTCTCTATCCATGTTTCTGACTTTCTATCCTTCTCCCTTCCTCTCTGTAAAAAAAATCAATAAAATATATTAAAAAAAAAAAAAAAAGAATGCCTGCTTGGTAGTAAATGCCCTGGTCTCAGTCAGGCCTTCAGATGACTGGAGCCCTGGTTGTCATCGTGATAGCAGCCTCAGAGAGACCTTGCACCAGTCCCACCCATCTAATGTACTACATGCATCCGCTGGTAAGCCCAGAAGACATTTATTAAAGTGATAAAGAAGGAATGTGTAGTAAGAGGAACACCAGCATCACATAACTGCTGGAAGAAGGAAGGAGCTACTTTAACAGAACTGGATTCACCGGTAGCAGGGGAGATACAACTCCAAAATAATCAAAGCCAGAAGATGGCATGGAGGAACAATTGTTTTTAATAAGTGGCAAGTATGGAGTGCCAGTCTGGGACACCTGATCCACAAATGATTGTTTAAAAAAATCACAGTTTTCTTGAGGCAAGATAGATGGATAGCCAACAAGGGTGTTGCTCAAGCCATACAACTAAAAGAAAGAAAAGATAGGTCATCAAGAGCTGAGGACAGGTGCACTGTGAAAATTAGTGGTCTCTTCCACAGTTTCCAGTGTTCAGAGCTAATGACACTCATTGACTGAAGGAAAAGCTGGGTTGCTAAGTGAAACACTCTCTGCAACATCATTGCAAATGTACATGATAATGACTACACACATTTTGCAAAGGCACATTAGCCATTTATTTGAGTAACCATACTCAGAGATCAAAATATCA
Organism: Lasiurus borealis; assembly: GCA_004026805.1. Lineage (NCBI taxonomy): Eukaryota > Metazoa > Chordata > Mammalia > Chiroptera > Vespertilionidae > Lasiurus > Lasiurus borealis. The sequence continues at coordinate 56,209 of PVJN01002089.1, read as the reverse complement.
TCATAGTCCTCTTACTAGAGCAGAAGTATATGCAGGCTGGGTAATTAATGAAATTCTGGCCCTTGTCTGGCATATAGTGGGGACTATAGACCCACTTAGTGGGCATTTTCACAGTAGTCAATGTATAATTAGAAATTACATACTTGGTAGTTATATTAACCCATGTATTGACCCCATGGCCTCAGGAAGAGCTGTCATACTGGGGATAACCAAGTGGAATCCTTTGACGATCAAAAGCAATATCACATTCTGGGGAGGGGGAGAGGCAGAGATTAGAGTGATATATGAAGAGCAATACCCCATTATATCTCCCTCCATTTAATTCACCATTTTAGTTTTTGCAAAAATCTATCCAGATGGATCCTAGGGGATGACAAATACCACAAACTTAAGAAAATGCCATCCAGTTACAGCTATTTTGCCAGATGTGGTACTTTTCATTTATGATAGAAGATAGACACAGCCTGAGAACATGATATTGGGCCATTGATATGGCAACTTCTTTTTTTCCATCGTCATTAGAAATGAGAATCAAATACTTTTGTATACATTTGAAATGCACAACAACAATATTCAAGGATTTGTCCAGGGCTATAAATTCCTTGACCTTCTATTCTAACATAATTTGAACAGACCTGGACTTGCCATTCATCTTGCAGAGTGTCACTGTGGTCCACTATAGGATAGTTGGACCAGATAAACAAGGAATGACTAGTATGTTGGAAGCCTTGGTAAGACACATGTATTCTAAGGAGGGAACAGATAAAGCCTATAAAGATTCAGGGGGCTCATTAACATTTTAGGAGTTTAGTTGTCTGGGACCTGCCAGTTATTCTTCTAGAGTAAAGGAGGATTTAGTGTAGTTTACACCTCTCACCATGCAAAAGGAAGAATAATGCCTAGTAGGCCACTGCAGGTTTTGGAGGCATATTGTGTACATGGGATACTGCTTTTCCCTACACTAAATAATGTGAAAAGCTGCCACTTCTGGGTAAAGTCCAAAGCAGGAATGAGTGCTGTAGTAGTTCAGGCTGTAGTAAAAGCAGCCCTGCTGCTTGAGCATCACAACCCAGAAGACCCTGGTAGTAGAGGTGTCATGCTTGGAGAGAATATGCTGATTTTATGGCAAGCTTCAATGGGAGACTAACAATGCTGATCTGCAATTGAAGCTGAGAACATATCTTTCAAAAACAGTTCCTGTTATGCTGTTGGGCTTGATAGAAATGAATCATGGGGTATCAAGTAATGTTATGTGTCCAGAAATGGCCATTCTGAGAGGATTTCAAGATCATGGTGAGTAGGTGGAAGCTATACTTACTTCTCAGAATCAAACTGGGATTACAACTAAATCTACAATAGTAAAAGTGTAATATACTATTTAGATCAGATATCCTTCCAGACATCCTTCGGGACAACCTTCCAGATGAAGTCAGGGCTGTGAGGGAAGTCTGAGTCTTGGAAACTGGGAGAAGGAAGCCAGTTCTGGCAGCTGGGGGAAGGAAGGCCTACTTTTGCACAAATTTTGTGCATCAGACCTCTAGTTAAAGAATAATCAGCCTGAATAACCAACTGAAGACTAGCTGAAGAGAAGACTTTTAACCAAAGATTTACAGTAAAGAAGCCATATCAAGACTGATAGGAAGGGTGGGGATGTGAAAAGGCCTGGTCTCACTCTCATGAGTGGCAGTTGAGGTTCTGGAGGGTTATTTCAGCTGGAAGAAGATTCCCACTGAGAAGGTGGATCCTAAACTATAAGCCTGACTCCCCAGAACCAGGAAAAGGTACCCACATAATATTCAGTTGTAAAAAGCATAAGTGTTTCTGTCTACCATCAGAAGTCCATTAGAGACACAGGCACCCTCTTAAAAGGCCAAAACACAAAATTTTGTTCACAGCTATTCATCCTGGGCTCCAGCAGAAAGAGGGTGGACTAGAATTGCCTGAGAAGAGTTTGGGGTTTGTGGCTCTGGGAAGGAAGCTGAGGTGAAAACCCTCATACAGCAATGCCAACCTTTTTGGGTGGAACACTCCCCTCTGTGATACATCAGCCTTAGGAAAAGCAATTGCCTCACCTTCTGGACACCCTCTCACCCCACCTTGCAGAATTTAGGCCCTACTGAAGAGTGAGCTGCATTGGCCAGGGTGTTAGAGTCTGGACAGACTCAGGGTGTGTCAGTGCCTGAGTTTTCTGGCTTTGGAGTAGGGTCCATTCCCTCCACTTCTTGTGAATTTGCCAGGCACTTTCCCCTCATGGAAGATCTGACTGAACTACTTTCCTGGGTTCTGGCAAACCCAATCTCTGGGCTTCAGAGGCCCCACCCACCTAACTTACAGTGGCTTCACCTGGCTGAGGTCAGGGCAAAATTTGTGCAGACCCACTCATGTGATTCTGGGGCAGGAACCACACCCACTACCTTTCTCGAAGCCTGGCCAGCATCTTCCCCTCACAGGAGATTCTTCTGACTCCACCAGAGGATTTTTCAGTGACTAGGCCTAACAAGTAGCCAGCAGGCAAAGGCAGGTGGAAATGGATTGTGGGAACTCTTGGAATATTTGCCCACCTGCCTCTGGACCAATGCTTGAAAAAAAACCTTGGTGCACCACTTGGTTCTTCCTATATACACCCAAGCCCAGCAAAGGCAACCACAAACTATGAATTGCTTGAAACTCCAGACAGGTTGCTGAGGGCCAGTCACACACATGCCTGATATGAATCTGCCCTGCAGTCTCTCATAAGAGGTCCAGAACTAACACACCCAGTGGCCAGCTTCATTCAGACAACATTGGAGCAGGACTCAACAACTTCACAAGCAACATATTCAAAGGGAGATTTCAGTAGGCACTAAACCTGCTGAATTCTGCCTCATGTGGTCAGCATTTGCACAACAGCTTGCATGCTATAGTCATGGCTGAGCCTCATATGCAGCCAGCCTGAGCATCAATCCCATGCACAAAGGGGCCAATAAAAAGCAAGACTCAATTACAAAAGGAGGGCCCACATAACATACACAGAGGATGTTCCTAGAGTACCCAGCTAAGGTCCCACATGATACCTACTACATAAGGCCAACCCAAAAATATTGGGAATCATAGCAGATCTACCTAGTATATAGAAACAGACACAACGAGGCAGCTAAATGGGGATCCCAGGTGAAAGAACAGGAAAAAGAGCTAAATGAAATGGAGGCAAACAGCTTATCAGATATAGAGTCCAAAATAATGGTCACAAGGATGCTCAAGGAACTTAGTGAAAACTACAACAGCATGAACAAGGACATAGAAAAGGACCAGAGAGAAATGAAGAATACAATATATGACACCAAGAATACATCTGAAGGAATAAAGAGTAGTTCAGTGAAGCAGATAATCTACTCAGCAATATGGAAGACAAGATAGGAAAGAAAACCTTCTATCAGAGCAGAAAAGAGAAAAAAATAACTAAACAGAATGAGGATAGTTTAGAGGGACCTTTGGGATAATATGAAGCTTAACAACATCTGCATTATAGTGATATCTGGAGAAGACAGAGAGCAAGAGATCCAGAACTTGATTAAAGAAATAATAATAAAAAACTTCCCTAACCTGGTGATGAAAGAAAGACACACAAGTCTAGGAAGCACAGAGGGTACCATATAAGATGAACCCAAAGAGGCTCAAACCAAGACACATCATAGTATGCCAAAGTTTAAAGACAAAGAGAGATTCTTAAAAGCAGCAAGTGAAAAAATTAGTGGGAGCTAACATGGGAGCTCCCATAACACTGTCAGCTAAAATCTAAACAGAAACTTTGCAGGCCAGAAGGGATTGGCATAAAATATTCAAAGTGATGAAAAGCAAGGACATACAATCAAGACTACTTTGCTCGCCTTGGCAATTGTTTAATATTAAAGGAGAAATAAAAGGCTTCCCATGCCCTGGCCAGTGTGCTTAGTGGATAGAGTGTCAACCCATGCTCCAAAGGCTTGCAGGTTTGATTCCCAGTCAGAGGCACATACCTGGGTTGCAGGTTTGATCCCCAGTCCTGGTCAGGGTGCATGCAGGAGGCAACCAACTGATGTGTTCTCTTTTACATTGATGCTTCTCTCTCTCTCTCTTCTCTCCCCCTCCCACTCTCTCTAAAAATTAATGAGGAAAAATAAAGGCTCTCAGAAGAGGATCAACAAAGCAAAATAAAAAAGCTTTCTAGACAAGAAAAAGCTAAAGGAGTTTGTTATCACCAAACTTGTATTATGAGAAATGTTCAAGAGCCTGCTTTACTAACTAGAACTATTATTATTATTAGCAGTATAAGAAACAAAATGAAGGGATATACTTTAGAAAATAAAATGGCAATAAATATATACCTATCAAGGTTCACCTTAAATGTAAGTAACTTATATGCTCAAATAAAAAGACATAGGGTGCTTGAATGGATAAGAAACAGGATCCACATGCATGCTGTCTTCATGACCCACCTCAGAACTAAAGATACATACAGACTAAAATTAAAGGGATGGAAGCTGATATTTCATGAAAATGGAAATGAGAAAAAGCTGGCATAGCAATACTTATATCTGACAAAATAGATTTTAAAAGGCTATAATAAGAAACAAAGAAGGACACTACATAACAATAAAGGGAGCAATCCAACAAGAGAACATAAATCTTATACACATTTATGCACCAGAATATAAAAATCAAATTTTGATTAACATAAAATGAGAGATTGACAGTGATACAGTCATATTAAAGTATTTTAAAGACTCACTGACATAAATAGATAGAACTTCCAGAAAGTCAATAAGAAAACAGTGACCTTAAATGATATATCAGATTGATTTAACTGATATCTTCAGTGAATTTCACCCCAAAGCAGCAGAATATACATCCTTTTAAAGTACACAAGGAAGATAATTTTAGGATAAACCAAATGTTAATACACAAAACAAGTTTCAATAAATTTAGGAAGATTGAAATCACATCAGGCATATTCTCTGACCATAATAGTATGAAACAAGAAATCAATCACACACAAAAAACCAAACTGAAAAGTAACAAAGATATGGAGGCTAAATAGCATGTTCCTAAACAATTAATGGGTTAGCAATAAGATCAAGGAAGAAATAAGATACCTTGCAACAAATGAAAATGGGAACACAACAACCCAAAATCTATGGGACAGAGCAAAAACAGTCCTAAGAAGGAAATTCATAATATTACAAGCCTACCTCAAGAAATAAAAAATATCTCAAATGAACAATATAACTTTACATTTAGAGAAATTGGAAAAAGAACACTAAACAAAGTCCAAAGTGAATAGAAGGAAGGAATGAGGGTAAACAAAGTCTAAAAACACAATACAAAGGATCAGTGGAATCTAGAGCTCTTTCTTTGAAAAAATAAAGAAGATCAACAAACCATTAATCACATTCCAAGGAAAAAGAGAGAGGACTCAAATAAATAAAATAAGAAAGAAAGATATAACAATGGACATAAAAAAGATACTAAAGATTGTAAGAAAATATTATGAACAATTCAATGCTAAAAAATTGGACAATCCAAAATAAATAAATTCCAAAAACATAAAATGTTCCAAACATGATTTAGGAAGAATCAGAGAATCTGAATAGACAGATTACAACTAGTTAAACTGAAGAAGTAATTTAAAAATACTTCCAGTAAACAAAAGTTCTGGAATGGATGGCTTCACAGTTGAATTTTACCAAACGTTCCAACAGTAACTAACACCTATTTTTTTCAAACTATTCCTAAAAAAATCAAGAGGAGGGAAGACTCCCAAGCTGTTTTTATGAGGGCAGCATTACTCTAATTCCAAAGCCAGATAAAGACACTATAAAGAAAGAAAATTATAGGCCAATATCTCTCACAAGCTTAGATGCTGAAATACTCAACAAACATTAGCAAACCAAATCCAGCAATACATTAAAAAGGTCATACATTGTGATCAAGTAGGATTTATTCCAGAGATGCATTGTTAGTACAATATCTTCAAATCAATAACTATGATATACTGTATAGACAAAATAAAAGATTAAGTCATATGATCATATTAATAGATGCAAAAAAATTTTTATAATATCCAGCACCCATCTACACTAATAAAAGAGAAACATGCAAATTGACCATCCCTCCACTATGCCCACCAGCAATCAGGAGCCAAGTATGCAAATTAACCAACTTTGCATACACAGGCGCAGAGCGAAGAATGAAGACAGCTTAGAAGGAAGCCAAGCACTGCAGAAGGGAGTGAAGCGGTGGAGAAGGGAGCAAGGCAGCAGAGATGGGAAGGGAGTGAGGCAGTGAAGACAGGAGGTAATGAGGCTTCTTTTGCTCAGGCCCTATTCTTGCAGGAATAGGCACAAGGAAGCCCTATTCTTGCAGGAATCTTCCTGCAGCAGGCCTCTAGTTTATAATGAAATTTTTAGTAAAGTGGAATAGAGTGAGCATATCTCAACAGAATAAAGGCCATATGTGACAAACCTCACAATCAACATCATTCTCAATGGGCAAAAACTAAAATCATTTCTCTTGAGACAGGAACACAACAGGGACATCTGCTTTCAGCAGTATTATTCAACATGGTACTGAAAGTCCTAGCCACAGCTATCAGAGAAGGAGAAAAAAAAAGGCATCCATTGGGAAAGGAAAAATTAAAACTGTGATTATTTGCATATGACATGATATTATATACAGTGGTACCTCAAGATACGAGTTTAATTCGTTCCGTAACCTTGAGGCCTGGGAAACTGAGACGCTTGAGTCGCGGTAAACTGGTGGCTCATGTGTAGCCAGCTGATCCTTGTGATTACTTGTATCTCAACTGTTGTTCATATTTCAAAGCAAAAATTGCTTGCTCGACAGCTCGTATCTCAAAAATCTCGTATGTTAGGGCACTCGTATCTCGAGGTACCACTGTATAGGGAACCCTAAAGATTCCATCAAAATACTACTAGAACTGATAAATGAATTAAAGTTGGAGGATCTCTATATTAATAAGAGAGAAATATGTAAATTGACCATCACTTCACAATGCCCACAGCCAATCAGGAATGAGTATGCAAATTAACCTGCTCTGGGCCTCTAGGCAGCAAGCCTCCTCAGGGCCTCCCTGCCACACTCCACACCTGTCAACCTCTGGCCCAGGCCCCAGCCTCAGAGGCAACCCTCTGGTGCCTGAGGTTGTAGCACCCGTGTCTGGTACCTCCCTCTACCTGATCCCTGCCCAGCTGCTCTAGTAAACAAAACCCTAGCATTGGAGCAGTCCTGTGGGTGGGGACACACACAGGAGCTTACTCGGTGCCCAGTTTCCATGCCCTAGGAGCCCCGGGCCAACCAAGGGGTGATGGTGGCAACAGTGGCAGCAGTGGCAGGTGGCTCAGCTTTGTTTCAAATAGATGAAAGAGGCCAGTAACCCAAATTATCAGATCTCCCTTCTCCCTATCTCACTGAATCAAGAGGTGCTGGGTGATGGGCATGGAGGGAGGGCAGAAGAGGAAGAGGATGTGTAAGGGGGCCAGTTGCATCCCACTCTCACAATGGGAAAGTAAAATGCACTAGCGCACCCAACTCTCCAGTCCTCTGCACTTGCCTCTCTCCCCCCTCTCTTTCCCCTCCATCCTTTTCCGGAGAGCCAGCACTGCTCAGAGGATCTCTTCAGAGGAGGATGAGGAGGAAGCAGTGCCAGAGTATGCAGGGCTTGCCACCGCAGCTGCCAGTGCACAGGCTGCTGGGAGTGAGCCCATGGCGTGCCAGCAGCCAGGGGAAGGAAGGCCTATTCTTGCATGAATCTTTGTGCATCAAGCTTCTGGTATAATATTAATATCCAGAAGTCAGTTCCATTTTATATACAAATAATGAACTATCAGAAAGGCAAACTAAGAAAACAATCCCTTTTGCAATTGATTAGAAAACAACAACCTAGCAGGAATTTATAAGACCTATACTTGGAAAATTATAAGATACTTGATAATACTTGGATTCTATATTTTTTAAATATCGGGCAATAATTATAACTATAGGAATTATGTTTTGAAAAGATCACACTGGCAACTGTGAGGAATATGAATGGAAGGAAGAAAACAGATTGGAGGCTTTTATAGGAGCATAGGTAAATGATGGCAGCAGGGAAGGCTTGTGGTAGTAGAGAACAAATTATGCAGATTCAGAATATATTTTGGAGTCAGAACTAAAGAAAACTTGCTCCTCAGTCAGATGTGTGATTGAGGGAAAAGAAGGAAATTACAGTGGCTGTCAGTTGTGGCTTGAGCCAATTTTTGGTTAGTGGAGCAATTTATGGATACTGGAGACACTGCTGGGAGAATTTGAAATTTGGTAAGTTTGTTTTCAAGTGAAACTTTGGGGAATTAAGAGCTACATAGACACTTAAATGTTAATCCAAGTAGAAACTTCAGATAAGCAGTTACACGACAGTGGTGTTCAGGTCTAAGAACAAGGCAGAATGAGGACACCTAGATAGAAAATACTGCCATTTGGGGTTAAAAAGAAACAGCATTTTCTTTTTTGTTACACAAGGTGGTTTGTCTTTTTTCACCACCAGTGGCATATGTTGGAAGGAATATAATTAAAAATTTAACTAACATTTTCTCACCAGATTTTATAGTGACTGTTTCTGCTCCAGGTAAGCAAATATTTAAAGATCATGTTCCCTTGAAGACATATATGTTTCCTAAATTTAAAGCTAGTTGCCTGATAAACTCACCTCTCTGAGGGGTTCAAGTAAAGTTATGATTTTGTATCTTACTTACCAGGTACTTACTTAATAGAGTGGAAATTATGCTCTTTCCATATTTTTGCATTAAACAGAAGTGCTGCAAGTCTACACATAAAACATTTGAGAGCTGATAGAACATTTAAGTTTTATATGTCCTATTTATATTTTCAAATTAGGACAAAAGCATTGACTGAAAAAGATTATAGCTTTATCAACTTCAAGATGATTATTGAAACAAAGCAAGAATGGATGAGATTGCTCAAAGGGTATTTATAGATTGTGAAATTCTAAAACTTTTGTTATGCTATCACATTTTTCCCTTTTCACAGTTTTTACTTCTTACATTTTGATTTTTCCGCTTCATGAGCTTATGTGGTATTGTTTCTTCTATAGATAATTCATATAAGTGCTTATTTTTCCAAAGCAATAGATGTAGATAAAATTAGTATTTTTGGGTTTTTCCTTCACAGGAATTCCAAATGCAGAACACTACCAAACAAGCTGTCAAAGACTTGTCTTTGAATTTATATGAGGGACAGATCACTGTTCTTCTAGGACATAATGGGGCAGGAAAATCTACTACTCTATCTATTCTCTCAGGTATGTATTTAATTCTGGTCAGAGAGTGTCCACACATAGACACTGTAGATTAATCTTACACATTTTTATGAATCCACTTAATAGTTTAGTCATTTCAATGATACATAAAATTGTTTAGTCACATTCCATCTTTTTTAAGTTGTAAATGACCTGTGAGAGATACCACAAAGACATCGAAGTAGCCATTATAAACATGTTCAAAAAACAAAGAACTTATATGCATTATGCGTAACACATGGACATAGACAATGCAGTGAAGGCTGGAATGAGCAGGAATGGGCTGGAATGGGTCAATGGGGTAAAAAAAGGGAATATATGTAAAACTTTCAACAATAAAGATAATTTTAAAAAACTGATTAAAGAAATAATGGAAAGTATGAGAAAATCTTATTAAGTAGAAAATATAATAGAAAATTTGAAATTATTTTTATTTTATTGTTAATCTCCACTCATATTTTTTTCATTGAGAAAGAGAGAGAGTGGAAGGGAGAAAGAAGGAGAGAGAAACATTGATTGGTCACATACTACATGCACCCTGACCAGGGCCAGGGAACAAACCCACAATCCAAGTACATGCCCTTGACCAGGAGTTGAACCTATGATCCTTGTTTCACAGGCCAGTGCTCTAACCACTAAAGAACATTGGCTAGGGCTAGAAATTGTTTTTTAAAAACTAAATGGGGGGAAAAAAACCTAAATGGGGATACTGGAGTTTAAAAGCACAATAATCAAAGTAAAAAATATATTAAGAAACTCATTGGTAGATTGGAATTCTCAGCAAGAATCAATGAGCTTGAAGATAGACTAATAGAGGTTATACAGTCTGTAAATAGGAAATAAGAATTAATAAAAATTAACATAGGTAAGGGATCCAAGTTGGCAGTGGAGCAGGTGGAAATTACACTCACCTCCTCACAGGAATGAATTGGAATTACAGCTAAATTATAGATCAACCTGAATATCTAATTGAAGATAAACTGAACAGAAGTCTTATAACCAAGGATTTATAGAAGAAGCCATTTTGAGACTGTAGGAAGGGCAGAGATATGAAAAGAGCTGGCCCTGCAAGCACATATGGCTGTTGAGATTCAAGAGGGATATCTTTTCAGCAAAGGTGACCCCTGAAGAGTGTGGGGTCTAAACCCAACATAGAGCTCCTTAGCATAGCACCAGAATTGGAAGAGGAGATCGCAACTTGTGGGTCGAACTATCCTTTCACAGGGGTTGCCTAAGACCATCAGAAAATGCAGATATTTACTTAACGATTCATAACAGTAGCAAAATTACAGTTATGTAGTAACAACAAAGAAAATAATTTTATGGTTGCAGGTCACCACAACATGTAAGTTGTGCTGTTATGAATGTAGGAGTGCATATGCCCTTAATTTTATGGGGGTCACCACAACATGAGGAACAGTATTAAAGGGTCATGACATTAGGAAGGTTGAAAACCACTGCTTTAAATAATAAAGATTTTTATTATCTGAACAAACTGATTACAACTAGTGAAAATGAAGTGGTAATAAAAAAATAAAATAAAATAAAACAAAACCTTAAACAAACAAAAGTACTGGACCAGATGGCTTCACAGGACCAGTTGACTACCACACATTCAAAGTACTAACACCTAATCTTTTTTATCTTTTTCTAAAAATTCGAAAGGAAGAATGACTTCCAAGGTCATTTTATAAAGCAAGCATTATCCAAATTATAAAACCAGGTAAAGACACTACAAAAAAGAAAATTATAGGTCAATATCCCTAAGGAATATACATGCAGAAATCCTCAACTAAGTATTAGCAAATCCAATCCAGCAATACATTGAAAAGATAATACACCATTAGTAAGTAAGATTTATTTCTGGGATGCAAAGTTGGTACAATTTATGTAAAATAATTAAATGATATATCACATAAATAAGATGAAGGTTAATAATCACAGGACCATATCAGTAGGTGCAAAAACAATTTACAAAATTCAGCATTCATTTATGATAAAAACTCTAGCACATTCTAAATAGAGGGAACATAGCTCAACACAATAAAGTCCCTGTATGGATACCCACAGATAGCATTTTACTCAATGTAGAAAAACTAAAAGCATTTATTTTAAGGTTAGGAACAAGACAGAGATGTTTGATTTAACCACTCTTATTCAAAATAGTACTGGAAGTCCTAGCTGGAGCAATCAGAAAAGAAGAAATAAAAAACCTTCCAAAACTCAACCAGGAGGAATAAAAAATCTAAATAGGCAATATCTATGGAGGAAATTGGAACAGTAATCAAAAAAACTTCCAACAAATAAAATCCCTGGATCAGAAAGATTCACAGGAGAGTTTTATCAAACATTCAAAAAAGAAATAAAACCTATCTTCCTCAGACTATTTCAAAAAATTCAAGAGAAAGAAACATTTCCAACCTCTTTTCACAAAGCCAATATTACTTTAATTCAAAAACCAGATAAAGACAATACAAAGAGAGAGAATTACAGGTCAATATCTCTCATGAACAGAGATGCCAAATTATCAATAAAATACTAGCAACTGAAATCCAGTATTATATTAGAAAGATAGTACACCATGAACAAGTGGGATTTATTCCAAGGATGCAAGAATGGTATCATATCCACAAATCAATAAACATGATACACCATTAAACAAACTGATAGATAGAAACCATATAATCATACCAATTGATGCAAAAAAAAAAGCATTTGACAAAGTGCAACACCATTTCTTGATAAAAACTTTCAGCAAGGTGGGAATAGAAGGATCATACCTTAACATAATAAAAAGCCATATATGACAAACCCACAGCCAATGGGAACAAATTAAAATCATTTCACCTAAGAAAAAGAACAAGACCAGAATGCTCACTCTCATTACTCTTGTTTGACATAGAACTGGAAGCCATTGCACTCAGACAAGAAGAAGAAATAAAAGGCATATAAATTGAAAAAGAAGAAGTAAAACTGTCCTTATTCTCAGATGACATGATACTGTACATAGAAAAGCCTGAAAGAGTCTATCAAAAAACTACTATACTTAATAAATGAATTTAGCAATGTAGCAGAATACAAAACTAATACCCAGAAGTCCTGTGGAAAAACAGTATGGCGTTTCCTCAAAAAATTAATATTGGAACTGCTATTTGACTTAGTAATATCCCTTCTAGGAATATATTCCAAGAAAACAGAAATACCAATCAGAAAGAATATATGTATTCTTATGTACAATTTACAATAGCTAAGATTTGTAAACAGTCTAAATGTCCATCAGAAAATGAGTGAATTAGAAAACTCTATACACCAATAATTAACAGAAAGAGGAACTAAAAAAAATTCCATTTACCAATGCAACAAAAAATTAAGATAGGTAGGAATAAATTTAACCAAGGAGATAAAGGACCTGTACTCAGAAAATTTCAGGATGCTGAAAAAAGAGATAGAGGGAGATATGAATAAATGGAAGAATATACTGTGTTCATGGACTGGTAGGATTAATATCATTAAAATGTCTGTACTACCCAAAGAAATCTAAATTCAATGCAATCCCCATTAAAAGACCAATAGCATAATGCAAAGACCTAGAACAAGCTCTCCAAAAATTCATATGGAAAAAAAACAAGACCTCAAATATCTGCAGCAATCTTTAGAAAGAAAAACAATGTTGGAGGGTTCATAGTACCAGATATCAAGCTATACTGCAAAGCCACTGTTCTCAAAACTGCCTGGTCCTGGCAAAAGAACAGATATATAGACCAATGGAACAGAACAGAGGACCCAAAAATCTACATAAGCCATTATGCTCAATTAATATTTGACAAAGGAGGCAAGAGCATACAATGGAGTCAAGACACTCTCTTCAATAAATGGTGTTGGAAAAATTGGATAGACACTTGCAAAAAAAAATGAAACTAGACCACCAACTTACGGCATACACAAAAATAAACTCAAAATAGATAAAGGACTTAAATGTAAGATGGGAAACCATAAACATCTTAGAAGAACCCATAGCCTGCAAAATCGCAGACATTTGTTGTAGCAATATTTTTACTGATACAGCACCCAGGGCAATGGAAACTAAGGGAAAATAAACAAATGTGACTACATCAAAATAAAAAGCTTCTGCACAGCAAAAGAAACCATCAACAAAACAACAAGAAAGCTTCTGCATGGGAGAACATATTTGCCAATGTTATCTCAGATAAGGGTTTAATCTTCAAATTTTACAGGGAGCTCATACAGCTTAACAAAAGGAAGATAAACAATTCAATAAAAAAAATAGGCAAAGAACCTTAATAGACATTTTTGCCACAATACAAATGAAAGCATACTCAAAGTCACCAATCATCCAGAGATGCAAATCAAAACAACAATTAGGTACTATTTTACACCTGCCAGAATGGCTATCATCAACAAACAACAAGTGCTGAAGAGGATACAGAGAAAAAGGAATCCTCCTTCACTGCTGGTGGGAATGCAGACTGGTGCAGCCACTGTGGAAAAACAGTATGGCGTTTTCTCAAAAAATTAATATTGGAACTGCTATTTGGCCTAGTAATACCCCTTCTTGGAATATATTCCAAGAAAACAGAAATACCAATCAGAAAGAATATATGTATTCTTATGTACAATTTAAAATAGCTAAGATTTGGAAACAGTCTAAATAAATGTCCATCAGAAAATTAGTGAATTAGAAAACTGTAGTACATCTACACAGTTGGAATATTATACTGGTATAAAAAAGAAGTAATTCTTATCATTTGCAACAGCATAAATGGAACTTAGGTAAAGCAAAATAAGCCAGTCAATGAAAGATAAATACCATATGATCTCATTCATTAGTGGAATATAAAGAACATTAAAAACTGATGAACAAAAATAGATACAGAGACAAAGAAGCATTGAAAAGACGGTCAAACTACAGTGCAGAGGCAGGGGAAGGTTGTGGGGAGGTAAAGGATCAACCAAAGGACTTGTCATATGCATGCATATAAGTATAACCAATGGACACAAGACACTGGGAGTGGGAAAGGGCATGTTCTGGGGGGTATTGGAAGCTAGGAGTAGGTCGATAGGGAAAAAAAAGGAGACATATGTACTATTTGTAATACTTTAAAAATTAAAATAAAGATAGTGTAAGGAGCTTATGGGAAATATCAGCGATACCAATATTTGCATTATGGGAGTACCAGAAAGATAAGAGAGAAAGAATTATTGATAATAGCCATTCTAACTGCTGTGAGGTGCTGAGATATTACTAATTCTAATGAGTAATCTACAAGTATATTTTGAAGTTCATATGTTAATGAACAGTTCGTTGTTCTGTTCCCTCATGAAAACTAAACTTCTGTATGTCTTCTGCTTGATTCTAGGTCTTTATCCTGCTACCAGTGGAGAGGCCTACATTAATGGATATGCCATCTCAAAACAGATGGTCCAGATCAGAAAAAGCTTGGGCCTGTGTCCCCAGCAGGACTTGTTGTTTAATTACTTGACAGTAGCAGAACATCTTTATTTCTATTGCGTGGTAACCAAAGACATGTTGCTTTATTTCTACTCTATTCCTGTACTTAAGATAGAGTACCTACTATTAATATCCTTATTCTTAGAAAGTTAAAAACATTATTTTTGGTGAATTCTTCTTTAAACATAAAGAGAGGAAAAAGACACTGTAAACGATGTAAGAAAAGAGATGGTGAAACATGTTTCTGACAATAAAGTTGGAAGCACCATGTAAAGTCTGACTTCTTTTCCTAGATAAAAGGAATCCCTCGAAAGATGCACCCTAAGAAAATTGACCAGATGCTGTTTGCTTTTAACCTTCTGGAAAAGCGAAATGCATTTTCAGCGTCACTGAGTGGAGGAATGAAACGCAGACTCTCCATCAGTATAGCACTTATAGGGGACTCCAAGGTAAAAGTAAAGTAAAAGCTAAAAATGGATCCGCACTGAAGCAGGTCTAAAACTGACACAAACCCATGTGTTTATATATCTAACACTCTAAAATCCCAGATGTGCTTACATTATCAACCTTGTTGAAATAAAATGGCCATAGGTTTGGAATCAGTCCAGCATTCCTAATTCAGTTTTAGTCTAAGCTTATCTTCTTAGCTCAGTTGGACAAGTGATTGGAAAGACCCTAGTGCACAAATGCATCATGTTTAACGTGGTCATGGAGTTGTTTTTCTGGTCTCTAGGTGGTGATACTTGATGAGCCCACAGCTGGTATGGACCCCGCCTCTCGAAGGGCCACCTGGGACCTTCTTCAGCAGTATAAACAGGGCCGTACTGTCTTACTGACCACCCACTACATGGATGAAGCTGATATCCTAGGCGACCGCATTGCCATCATGGTGAAGGGATCCTTGCGATGCTGTGGCTCTTCACTTTTCCTCAAAAACATATATGGTCTCTCTCCCTTTAATCATTTTTTTGATATTGTTCTAACATAGCCTTTATGGATATTGATATTATTTAATATAATTTTGTGTATTTTTTATAACCACCAACCTTTTCATTGATTCCCTCTATTCTTTTAATTGGGTTCAACTATGAGCCCTTTGAAATATGGTCATATTTAAATTTTTCAAAACTATTGCATTGTCCAAATTTCATGTTTATTTCTTTCATATGACATCCATTTAAATTGTAATTTGCCCAACTGCAGTTGGGCCTTTAATGACATAGCTATATCAATAGGTAGATAGATGATAGACAGTAGATGGATGATGGATAGATATATTCATGAATTCTACAAAAAATGTAGGGAATAAGTTATCTGCTCCTTGCTTAAATCAGTATAAAATTGCTTCTGTATGTGCAGAATATTTTATTCTAATTTTGAGAAAACTTTTTCTAAACATAAAAATGCCAAATATGTCTTAATAGCTTCCTTACTTCCTTTAGGTAATTATTTAAAATTACCTATATGTCAGTTTTCTTTGGCCTCCTAAATAAAATTTCAGAACCTTATCTTCAACTTTTCATATTTCTTTCCATTATTTCCTGAAGCACTAGCTTAATAAAATATATAATTTTATTAATTTACCTTGTTTATTATCTGTTTCTACTCTATAGAGGAAAAAATTGTAATTGAAGTATAATTTATGTGGAATACAATGAATAGATATTCCATGCTCAGTTTGATGAGTTTTTACAATTGTATGTTGCTATTTGACTCCAAGTAGAGCAAGATACAGAGTATTTCTACGACTCAGTTCTCTTTAACCTCTTTTCATCAATTCCCTTTCCCAAAGGCAATTGCTTTCTCATTTTTATTACCATACATTAATTTTGCCTGTTCTTGAACATAACACAAATGAATCATACATAATGATTTCTTATTTCTGCTTTCTTTACCTCAGCATAGTAGTTTGAGATTAATCTATGTTGCTGCATGTATCAGTAGAATATACGTTCTACTCTTCATGGATTTTTAGGTTGTTTTAGGTCATTTATAATTTCCAAATATCATGAATGAATATGTTGTAAATTTGCTTGTAAAAATCTCTGTTGGATAAAACTTTATCTTGGGTGAAAATACATAGGAATGTAGTTACTCAGTCAATTATTAAATGTACATTCGGCTAAGAGTCTCCAAAGTGCTTGTATTATTTTACAACTACCAGCATGTTTGAGAAATCAATTTGCCCTACATCTATACCAGTATTTTGGTATTGTATTTGGATTTTAGCTGATCTAGAGAATGTGAAACAATTTCTATTACTTTAATTTTCATTTTCTTAGGAATAATTATATTTATTTTCATGTATAAATATTGGTTTGTATCTTTTTTGTTGTTAATTTGCAGTTCACATATTCTGAAAGTCCCTTATCAGATATTTGTATTGTGAATATTTTCTCAAATGCGTTTCTTGCCTCTTCATTTTTTGCTAGTATCTTTTTTATTGAGCACAACCTTTTAATTTTGAAAAGCCCAGTTTATCAATTATTTTTTTGGTCCATGCTTTTAAGGAAACCTTTGTTTATGTAAAGGTTGTAAATATGTTCTCTGATATTTCTTCTGGATTTTTTAAGGTTCTAGCTTCTAAAATTTTATGATCTATTTCAAGTTAATTTTTTTTATGTGAATAGTGTTAGATAAATTGTTGTTGATTTTTCCATGTGAATATCCAGAATACATTTAACTCTTTTTTCTTTTTCTGTTAAATTGGCACTTTGGATGAAAATCAGTTGACTCTTTATATGTAGGTCCACTTTTGGATTTTCTGTTGTTTCATTGAGTTAGGTCTATCTTTCTAAAAATACTGTGTCTTTGTAGTAAATCTTGAAAACAGGTAATAAAATCCATTAACTTTTTTTTTCCCCAAAAATTAGTTAATCTGTTTTAGTCCCTTTTTATTTCCATATGAATTTTAGGGTCATTTTGTCAAATTCTACAAAAAGGCCTGGAAAGATATTGATTAGGATTGCTATGAATCCTCATATAATTTTGAGAAGACTGTTCATTTTAGTAATATTGACTCTTCCCCTATATAAACATGGTACAATTTTATTTATTTAGGGTCCATCCATTTAATCATTTTGGTTTGCATTTTGTTGTATTTACTGTGAAGGTCTTTCATTAGATTTATTTCAAGCTATTTTTGTTTTTAATTTTATGTAAATGATATTATATATTTAAATTCATTTTACAATTATGTCTTTTCTAATGTTTAGATGCTAGAGACCCAGTACATGAAAATTCATGCACTGGAGAAGGTTTCCCTTAGCCCAGCCTGCTCCCTCTTACAGTCTGGGAGCCCTCAGGGCAGGAGGTGACCTGGCGATCAGAAGGTGATGCCCCCATCACACCTCTTCTGCTGCCACTGCCAGCAGTGCAAGCCTCAGCTGGCCGTGGTTATCTGAGTCTCCACTGGCCCTGGGCGGCTGGATAACTACCATCTGAGGGTTGCTTGCACCTTAGGCCAGCTCTGGGCAGCTGGGTGGGGGGCTGAGGGGACTGGGGGACTCTGGAGGCAGGCACACAGCAAAGCTAGACCCACCTGGGGGCAGAACCAGCCTTGCCCGTGTGCCTACCACCCTGGTTGGGCTGAGCGGACTGGGCTCCACCATCTTGTGGCTGTGGGAACTGCCATCTTTGAGAGCATGGCGGCATATTCCCTCTTTATTAGATAGGATATAATGACTTCTATATTGATCTTGTATACTATGAACTTGTTTATTCACATATTAGGTTTGGTATTTTTGTGAATTTTGTGCAAAAATCTTGTCACCTGTGTATCAGAAAAGTTTTACTGGTGTAAGAACAGACACATAAATCAATGGAACAGATGATAACCCAGAAATAAACCCACACATATATGGTGAATTAATTTATGACAAAAAACTTAAGAGTATATAATGAGGAAAGGACAATCAATTCAATAAATGATGTTAGGAAACTTGGACAGCCATATGCAAAGGAATGAAGTTGGAACACTATCTTACACTATACACAAAAATCAACTCAAACCCTAACAGGTTTTGCTGAGTGGATAGAGCATTGGCCTGAGGATTGAAGGGTCCGAATTTGATTCTGGTCAAGGTTATATACCTTGGTTTGGGCACATCCCCAGTAGGGGGTGTGCAGAAGGCAGCTGATCAATGTCTATCTCTCTTCAATGTTTCTAGCACTCTATTCCTCTCCCTTCTTCTCTGTAAAAAATCAATAAAATATATATACTGTATATTTTTAAAAATCAACTCAAAATTGATCGATGACTTTGAAAGTTAGTTGTTTTGTTTTCCTCAGATAAATGCCCAGAAGTGGAACTGTGTACCATTTGGTAGCCTTGTTTTTTTTTTTTTTAAATATATTTTATTGATTTTTTACAAAGAGGAAGGGAGAGGGGTAGAAAGTCAGAAACATCGATGAGAGAGAGACATCGATCAGCTGCCTCCAGCACGCCCCACTGTGGAGATGTGCCCGCAACCAAGGTACGTGCCCCCAACCGGAATCGAACCTGGGACCTTTCAGTCCGCAAGCTTACGCTCTATCCACTGAGCCAAACCGGTCTCGGCAGCCTTGGTTTTTTAATTTATTTTACTGAATATATTGAGGTGACATTATTTTGGTTTGCAAAATTTATTGTTTTATTTAAGCATAGTTGTTATACAACCTTATATTGGTTATGAGTTTTGGTATATAGTGACAGGACACTTTTATACTTTGCATTACAATCAGCCAACTAATTCTGGTAATCATCTGTCATCTTGTAAACTTATTGCAATACTTGAGGCCTGGTGTATGAAATTCGTGCACAGGTAGGGTCCCTAGGCCTGGCTGGCCATCAAGATCAATCAGGGCCTTTCGGTTGCCAGCCGGGGTCTTTCTTCATTCCATGCTGCCCCCAGGTGGTCAGCGAACATCATAGAGAATGATCACACTCCCAATCTCCTGGTTGAACTCCCAAGGGGACACTTTGCATAGTAGGTTTATATATATATATATGTCTGATGAATGGAATTCAAGCATGGGTAGGGTTACTAGGCCTGGCCGGTGATCAGGGCTGATCTGTGGAATGACCAGTAGGGCTTCAGAGGGCCACCACTGGCATCTGCTTTTGGTATTATATTAAAAAAAAAAATTGCCAAGACTAATGTAAAGAAGCTTTTACCCAATGTTTAGAAACTTTATAGGGTCAAGTCTCATGCTTAGGTCTTAAATACACGATGATTGCATTTTTTTGCAATGATGTAAAATATGGGCCCATATTCAGTCTTTGGTGGGTGAATATCCAGTTTTCTCAATACTATTTGCTGAAGAAGCCATCTTTTCTCTATTGTGTATTCTTGGCACCTTGTTGAACAATTGATTATATATATGGGTTGATTTATTTCTGGATTCTATTGCAGTGGTTCTCAACCTTCCTAATGCTGCGACCCTTTAATACAGTTCCTCATGTTGTGGTGTCTTTATTAATTTTTATTAATGTCTTTATCAATGCATAAAATTATTTTTGTTTCTACTTCATAACTGTAATTTTGCTACTCTTATGAATCATAATGTAAATATCTGTTTTCCAATGGTCTTAGGCCACCCCTGTGAAAGGGTCATTCTACCCCACACAGGTTGAGAACCACTGCTCTATTGTATTACATTGATATATTATTTTTCTAATTTTATGCCAATACCATACTGTTTTAATTACTATTGCATATAATATATTTGAAGTCAGAAAGTGTGATGCTTCCAGTTTTGTTATTTCTTGAAAAATTTTTTTTGTTACTCAGGGTCTTTTGTGTTTTCACTTAATGTTAGGATCTTCTATTTCTATAATAAGTGTCATTGGAATTGCATTAATAGGAATTGCATTATCTCTGTAGATCACTTAAGGTTCTATTGACATTTTACCAATATTAATTCATGAACACAGGATGTTTTCCCATTCGTTTGTGTCTTTATTAATTTTTATTAATGTCTTTATCAATGCATTTTAGTTTTCACCTCATTACTAAAACTTAATTCTTTATTCTTTTTTAATGCTATTGTGAGATTATTTTCTTAATTTTTTGGATAATACAGTGAATATAATTTACTTTTGTATTATTTTTTATTTTTTTTATCCTACCTCTTGCTGAATTATATTAGCTATAACAGTTCTGTGTGTATTTTTTGTGGAGTCTTTAGGGTTAACTATATTTCTCAACATTCATCTGTAAACAAAGCTCATTTTTTCTCTTTCTTTCTGATTTGGATGCCATTTTTTTTCTTTGCTTAGTTACTCAAATAGAATTTTCAGGATTTGTTGAATAGAAATGGTAAGAGTGGTTACCTTGTCTTATTCCTGATCTTAGAAGAAAAGCTTTTAGTTTTTCACCATAGAATATGATATTAGAAGTCAGTTTGTCTATTATGGCATTTATAATGTTGTGGTAGGTTGCTTCTATATCAGAATTATTGAGTTTTTATTATGAAAGAGTATTACATTTTGTCAAGTGCTTTTTCTGTATATACTGAGATGATCATTTGATTTTTTTCTTTTATACTATACATGTGTTTCTTTTATTGATTTGTACATGTTGAAACATGTTTGTATATCAGAAATAAATCCCCTTAGATCATGGTATTTTTCTTTTCATGAGTTCTTGGATTCAGTGTGCTCATATTTTGTCAATGATGTTTACATCTATGTCTATCAGTGTTATTGGCCTGTGGTTTTCTTTGCTTGTGCTGTCTTTTCTGGGTTGGTTATCAAGGCAATGTTGGCTTCATAAAGTGAGTATAGAATTATACTGTACTCTTCAATATTTTTTGAATTATGAAGAATTCTTATTCTCTTTTAAATGTTTAGTAAAATCTCTCAGTTAAATTATTTCCTCTTGGCATTTTCTTTATCAGGAGATTTTGATTATTGATTTAGTGTCCTTATTAGTGATAGTTGTTTATCACTTCATGATTTAATCTTGGTACAGTGTGTGTTCCTAGGAATTTACCAATTTTACTAGATTATTTGCCATATACTTGTTCACAAACTCTCTGGTGATCCTTTTTACTTCTATGATATTAATTGTAATGTCTCATCATTTCTGATTTTATATTTAAAACTTTTTCTTACTTCTATAACTGTTTATGTTTTTTTACAATATATTCTATTGATTTTTTACAGAGAGGAAGGTAGAGGGATAGAATTAGAAACATCGATGACAGAGAGACATGTATCAGCGCCTCTTGCACGCCCCCCACTGGGGATGTGCACGCAACCAACGTACATGCCCTTGACCAGAATCAAACCTGGGACCTTTTAGTCCTCAGACCAATGCTCTATACACTGAGCCAAACCAGTTTTGGCTGTTTATGTTTTAAAACAACCAACTCTTAAAAAGAAAAACTCATGTACAGAGACAACAATATGGTGATTGCTAGAGGGAAGGGTATGTGAGGTTAGGTAGAAAAGGTAAAGGGAGGATAGATGGTGATGGAGAAAGACTTGACTTGGGGTGTTAAACACACAATAGAATATACAGATGATGTATTATAGAATTGTATACCTGAAACCTATGTAATTGTATTAACCAATGTCACCCCAATAAATTAAATAAAAACATGGGAAAAATAAGTTTTGTAAATTGTTTCTATTGTTTTTATATCCTCTATTTCATTTATTTATGGCATATTCTTAACTATTTTATTCCTTTGGTAACTTTGCAATTTTTTTCTTTTTACAGTTTCTTGAGTTATAAACTTTGGTTGCTTATTAGAGATCTCACTTCTTTTTTATTTTTTAAATTTAATCTTTATTATTCAGATTATTACATTTGCTTATCCTTTTTTCCCCTCCATAGCTCCCCTCCACCTGGCTCCCAACCCTCCCTCTACCCTATCTCCCTCCCGTTGACCTCATCCATAGGTGTATGATTTTTGTCCAGTCTCTCCCTGTAAATCCCTCCCCACTTCCCCCTGAGAATTATCAGTCCACTCCCTTTCTGTGCTCCTGATTCTATTATATTCACCAGTTTATTCTGCTGATCAAAATTTTAATTCACTTAATTTTTAGATTCACTTGTTGATAGATATGTATCTGTTGTTCATAATTTTTTGTATTTTACCTCTTTCTTCTTCCTCTTCTTAAAGAGTACCTTTCAGCATTTCATATAATACTGGTTTGGAATTGATGAACTCCTTTAGCTTTTCCTTATCTGTGAAACTCTTTATCTGCCCTTCAATTCTGAATGATAGCTTTGATGGATAGATTAATCTTGGTTGTAGGTTCTTGCTATTAATCATGTTGCATACTTTTTGCCACTCCCGTCTGGCCTGCATCATTTCTGTTGAGAAATCAGCTGACAGTCGTATGGGTGCTCCCTTGTAGGTAATGCACTGTTTTTAATATTCTCTCTTTGTCTTTTGCTCTTGGTATTTTAATTATGATGTGTCTTGGTGTAGTCCTTTTTGAATTCCTTTTATATGGGGTTCTGTGTGCTTCCTGGACTTGTAAGTCTATTTCTTTTACTAGATGTGGGAAGTTTTCAGTCATTATTTCTTTAAATAGGTTTTCAGTATCTTGCTCTCTCTCTTCTGGCACTCCCACAATTCTGATGTTGGTATGCTTGAAGCTGTCCCAGAGGCTCCTTACATTATCTTCACATATTTGGATTCTTTTCTCTTCTTGCTTTTCCAGTTGAGTGTTTTCTGATTCTTTATATTTCATATTTTTGATTTGATTCTTGCTTCTGCTAGTCTGCTATTAGGTCTCTGAGTAATATTTTTTATTTCAGTAATTGTATATTTAAATTCTAGTTGGCCCTTTATCATCTCTAGTTGGATCTTTTTTATCTCCTCTTGGGACTCGCTAACTTTATTCAACTTTTCTAGGATATTCTTGAAAAACCTTATAAGCGTGGTTTTGAACTCTATATCCAGTCGTTTGTTTTCCTCCATTTCTTTTGTTTGTGATCCCTTCCCTTGTCTTGGCATTTTCACTATGCCTGTAGAACTTCTGTTTTGGATTCAGCCTTATTTTTATCAGACTTGCAAAACTGCAAAAGCCTCTCTGTTGAGCTTGGGATGGGTGAAGTCTCAGGGCTCAAGGGACTGCCTTGCCTTCCAGTTGGCCCCTCCCTCCACGGCCCCCAAGTCTCACGTCCCTGTGTGCGCTCTCTCTCTCTCTCTCTTTCTCTCTTTCTCTCTCTTGTAGTGCCTCTAGACTGCTGCCCCTATGGCTCCCCTGTGCTCCAGGACCACATGAATCTGGGTTCCCAGAGTTTCAGCTGAATCTGGGGTTTAGTGGAGTTAGAAGTGGCACAGTTGGGATGCTTTGTCTCCTGCCCTCTTGTGAAAGCCAGTGGCACAATCAGCAGTCAGTCTTCTGCACACAGTGCTGTGCGTACCGCCCAACTTCTGCTCTCCTACGACTCCCCCAAATTTCCATGCACTTCTCCCTTTTCACAGTCCAAACTCCCCCTGTATGAATTTCGGCTGGATCTGGGGTTCAGTGCCATTGGGAGTCTCCTGCCAGAGAAAGCCAGCCAGGTACTCTGGCACCCACTCTCTCCAAGCGCATGTCTCCGTGCCTCAGCTTTTTGCAGCTCCTCTGGGTCTCCGTGAGCCACTCTCTTTCCTTCTAGTTGTAGAATTTCCAGTCAGTCCACTTTCCTGTGGTTCTGGATGCTCTCCGTTCTGTCCTTTAGTTGTAGTTTTGAAATTGTTGTGCAAGGCATAAGTGTAGGTGTTTATCTATGCCCCCATATTCTAGATCTCTCTTCTTTTTAATGTTAAGTTTTATCATCATAAACTTGCATCTTAGTCTGCTTTTCAGCAGTGATGAGGGCGAATGATTAGTTGGTTGCCTCCTGGACAACCAACACTGGGGATTGAGACTGCATCCCAGGCATGTGCCCTGACTAGGAGTCAAAACATGATTTCTTGGGTCTTAGGTTCATGCCCAATCACTGAGACACACTGGCCACGCAGTAGGTTGTATTTTTATTTAAATCTGGCTCAAGATATTTTCTAATTTGATATCTTCTTTGACCATTTGGTTAGTTAAAATGTGTTGCTTAATTTTGAATTTTTCCATGTTTCTTCTGCTATTGGTTTTTATTTTCATTCTATTATGACCAGAAATGTTACTCGGTATCATTTCAATCTTAAATTTGTTAAAACTTGTTTTGTGATAGGACATCTGATCAAGTCTGTTGAGAAATCAGCTGACAGTCATATGGGTGCTCCCTTGTAGGAAATGAACTGTTTTTCTCTTGCTGCTTTTAAAATTCTCGCTTTGTCTTTTGCTCTTGGTATTTTAATTATGACGTGTCTTGGTATAGTCCTCTTTGGATTCCTTTTAATATGGGGTTCTGTGTGCTTCCTGGACTTGTAAGTCTATTTCTTTTACCAGATGTGGGGAAGTTTTCAGTCATTATTTCTTTAAGTAGGTTTTCAGTATCTTGCTCTCTCTCTTCTTCTGGCACCCTCACAATTCTGATATTGGTACACTTGAAGCTGTCCCAGAGGCTCCTTACATTATCTTCACATTTTTGGATTCTTCTCTCTTCTTGCTTTTACAGTTGAGTGTTTTCTGATTCTTTATATTTCAAATTTTTTACTTGATTCTTGCCTTCCGCTAGTCTGATGTTAGGTCTCTGTATATTTTTTATTTCAGTCAGTGTATGTTTAATTTCTAGTTGGTCCTTTATCATCTCTAGTTGGATCTTTTGCATCTCTAGTTGGTCCTTTTTCATCTCCTCTTGGGACTTGCTAATTTTATCCAACTTTTTAGGATATTCTTGAAAAACTTTATAAGCGTGGTTTTGAACTCTATATCCAGTCTTTTGTTTTCCTCCATTTCTTTTGTTTGCGATCTCTTCCCTTGTCTCGGCATTTGCACTATGCTGGGAGAACTTCTGTGTTGGATTCAGCCTTATGATACAAGACTGGAAAAACCACAAAAGCCTCTCCATTGAGCTTGGGATGGGTGGAGTCTCAGGGCTTAAGGGACCGCCTTGCCTTACAGTCGGCCCGCCCTCCATGGCCCCTGAGTCTCATGTGAGTGGGTAATTGCTGGGGCAGTCCCTGTGTGCATGCGCTCTCTCGCAGTGCCTCTAGACTGCTGCCCCTCCTGCTCCCCTGTGCTTCGCGACCACACGAGTCTAGGTCCCCAGGGTTTCACCCGAAACTGGGGTTTAGAGAAGTTAGAAGTGACACAGTTGAGAGGGTCTGTCTCCCACCCACTCGTGAAAGCCAGAGGCACAATCAGCATGAAACTCCCCTAAATTTCCATGCACCTCTCCCCCTTCACAATCCAAACTCTCCTCCCCATCCCCCGAATAAGTTTTGGCTGGATCAGGGGTTTAGTGTCGTAGGATAAAGAGTTCAGTGCTGCTGAGAGTCTCCGTCTCCCTCCCGCCAGAGAAAGCCGGCCAGGTTCGCTGTCACTTGCTCTCTTCACATGTGTGTCTCAACCTTTTACAGCTCCTCTGGTTCTCTGTAAGCCCCTCTCTTTCCCTCTTTTTGTAGCCTTTCCACTCAGCCAGATTTCCTGTGGTTCTGGATTATATCTGTTCTGTCTTTTAGTTGTAGTTTTTGAAATTGTCGTGCGAGGCAGCAGTGTAGGTGTTTACCTATGCCGCCATCTTGGATTCTCTCTCTCCATACATCTTTATTTTGAATTGATCATTTAATCGTTATCAGTTTTGGGTTGTTGTTGTTTTTGTCCCTCTTAACTTTTTTTTTTAACTTAAAGTCTATTTTATTTGATATAAGTATAGTCTCACCGCTTCCCTTTGGTTATATTATTACGGACAATTTTTCTATCACTTCATTTCAGCCTCCATATATGTCCTTAAAAGTAAAGCAAGTTTCTTGTAGGCATCATCTAGTTGGACCTCACTTTCTGTCTAATCAGTTACTAAATGTATTTTGTTTGGAGAGTTTCATTTTTTTACATTTAAAGTAGTTTTTTGATAGGGAAGGATTTACTATTATTATTTTGTTAATTTTTGTCTGTCTAGTAGTTCTTTTGTTCCTCTTTTTCTCTCTTCATGTCTTCATTTCCTTTTTATTACTTTTAGTATTGATATGCTTTCATTTCTTTTTCCTTTTCTTTTGTGTAACTTCTATAGGTATTTTCTTTTTGGTTACCAGGGAGGTTTCATAAAATATATTATAGTTTTAATTTTATATGTTAATAAGATGGTAAACTTCCATTACATATATAAACTGTTCTTTGTATCTTCCCCATCCCACATGCTTTAGTTATTAATGCTACAACTTATATCTATTTGTATTGTGTAACTTATCTTAAGCTATAATTTCTTGTAATATAAAATTTTAGTTATTGTTATTTTAATACTTTTATCTTTTCACTTTTATGGTGAATTAAAAGTAATTTACCCACCACAGTTACAATAATACATTTTGTCTACATATTTACCATCACCTGTGAGTTTTATACTTTCATATGCTTTTGTATTACTGTCTAGCATACTTTCTTTTCAACTTGAAGAAAGAAAACTCTATTGCCATTTCTTATGAAGTTATTCTAGTTTTAATGAACTTTCCTGTCTTTTAATTGTTTAGGAAAATCTTTTATCCTTTACTAGAAGCCCAGTGTACAGATTCATGCATGGGTGGGGTCATTTGGCATGGCTTGAAGGGATTGGACTGAAACAGCAGTCCAACACCGCCTTCTGCTCCTGCCTTTCATTCCCACTCATCCTGGCCCCACTGTGCCTGCTGCAGACTCACGCCCAGTCAGTCCTGATTGGGAGAGGCTTGCAACACTGCAGCAGTGTTCACCAGCCATGAGCCCTGCATCTGGCACCCGTTGGAAATGCACTCACCACCAGGGGCAGTTCTTGCATTGAGCATCTTTCCTTGGTGGTCAGTGTGCATCAAAGTGACCAGTCGATTGGTTTTTCAGTTGTTTAGTTGCTTAAGCTTTTAGATGGATAGATAGATAGATAGATAGATAGATAGATAGATAGATAGATAGATTCTTGATGGACAGTTTTGCCAGTATAGTATTCTTGGTTGGAAGATATTTTTTTCAGCACTTTGAATATATCATCTAACCTTTAAGATTTCTACTGAAGAATCTATTGATAGTTCCAATGCATTTTCTTAAATTTAAATAATTTTGATTTTTCAATTAAAGAAACAAGTAAGTTATCACATACAAGAATGATCACTAAGTTATATAATATTAAATAATATTATTTTGGTTTCAAGTATACACCCTAGTGATTAGACATTATATAGCTTAGTGATCATCCTTGTATGTAATAACTTACTTGTTTCTTGCTGCTTACAAAATTTTCTCTTTGTCTTTGACTTTTGATATATATATAAAAGCTTAAGTGACCAAACAACTAGTTAGTCAGTCGCTATGATGCACACTGACCATCAGGTGGAAAATGCTCAATGCAGGAGCTGCCCCCTGATGGTCAGTGTACTCCCACAGCTGGCCCACCTCCTGTGGTCCCTCCCCCTAGTCAACCCAATTGGCCCTGATTGCCAGACAGGCTGAAGGACCCCAGTTGTGCACAATTCATGCACCAGGCCTCTAGTTTGATTAAAATGGGACTCATTGTGAATTCTTTTGAACTCATCTTGTATACATCTTCTGGCTTCCTGAATCTTGATGTCCATTGCCTAGGTTGGGAAGTTTTTAGCCATTATTTATTTGAATTACCTTCTTGTGATTTCTTTCTCTCTATTTTCCTTATGCAACTCCTATGGTGTCTATATTGCTCTATTGATGGTATTCTACTGGTCTCCTAGGCTTTATTTATTCTTCTTTGTTCTTTTTTCTTTCTGTTTCTCCTAATGAATAATTTCCAGTGCCTTGACTTAGAGGTCACTCATTCATTAGTCTGCTTTTAACCCCTCTGTGAATTTTTCAATTTAGTTAGTCATATTCTTTAGCTCTATGACTTCTTTTTGGTGATGTAAGTTTTCTCTTTCTTGGTTGAAATTCTCATTTTTCACATGTATTATTATCCTAACTTTGTTGAGCATCTTTATGATGGTTATTTTGTCTTCTCTATTAAGTAAGTGATATGTCTTTACTTCATAGAGTTGGATTCTTGTGGTATATTTCTCTTTTGTTTGAAAAATACCTCTGTTCAACTTCTATTTATTTTTTCATTATATTTGTGGTTATATTTTCTTCTTTGCATGTTTTATAACTTTTATGACTGTCACTGTGAATAAAATAACAGTAGAGAATTAAGTACTTGATATTTATTCTCAGAAAATGGTATGCTTTGATATGTTGGCCACTATTGTAATAGACAACTGAATCAATATGACCTGCATTTAAGCAAATATTGGGATGTGTTACAATTTTACAGACAGTCCTCAGGTTACATTGAATGTAACATACATTGTTTCATGGATATGGTGCCATCTCCTATTTATTCACAAAACAAAGTTCCATTAATTCAATATATGTACACATGTGCTTTGTTTATTATTTATTTACCACTAGTAAAGGTAAGGAACTGTTATCTTTCTTTGAAATTTCTTTTTACTATTTCACTTCATTACTGCTGTGTATGTGCTCCATATGAATGTCATAGGTGCTTATGTAGGTAAGGTCCAACTTACAGTGAAAATCGCATTATGTCATAACTCTATAACTTAGAGTTCTCTTTAACTTAAAAATCTCTTTAACTTTAAAATCGCATTACTCTATAACTTACAGAGTTCTCTTTAAGTTATAGTCTAGTTCCCAGTTGTTTTTTTATCTGACATATCCTCTTTGTTATCCATCCCTGCAGTGTTTTACCTTAAAGGGTTTCTCTCTACCCTACTACCCTCTCCCAAACCTTTGAAGGGCCATTGCAGTGAAAGACTAATGAATCCCACAGCTATTTCTCCAGCCTTTTTGTCATACTCTGGGCTATCAGAGTTCCATGCAATGTTTTCTACAAATTCCTAGAGAATCGTGGAGGAATTTTCGTCACTACCCATCCCCAATTTCTGGAAGGTTTGGACCTAGTAAAAGTGCAGAATACTCTGGAAAGACTTCTCAGATCTCTGAAGGATATGAGTTTTAGCTGATTTACTTATTTACTTGCACATGATGGGCACCTAATATATGTTAATGAATATAAACCTTGTTCTCTCAAATTTCAGTATATATAATACAAGAGGGCTTATAACAAAAACTTTTCTATTTCTTGTTTATTGGTTTGTAAAAAATTTAATAAAATTACAAAAGAAGCATTTATTAGACTTTTTAGACTTATAATCAAATTTAATTGTGCCATGCCATACCTTATTATTGCTCATCCAAATCATGAAAATCCAGTGGAGTCTCACTAGAATAAGGGAAATAACAAAATTGTTTTTAATGGATTTTCTCAGGTGTGGGATACCACATAATCATAGTGAAGGAACTTCACTGTAATGTTGAAGAAATCTCCAAATTGATATATTATCATATGCCAGCAGCCACTTTGGAGAAGAATGTTATGGATGAATTATCTTTTATTCTACCCAAAGAGTACACACACAGGTATGGATTAAGAGAATATTAATGTTGATGTTCAGATAACAGGAAATTATTGTTGCTTTTCCTGGTTTCTTCAGGCTTAACAAGTAGAGGTCATTTAACAAGCCACATCTCCAGTCCTTGCTGCCACTTGCACTGAAGACAGGGATGTAACCTTATAGTTATAGTGGACTGGTTTCAATTGGTGATAATGGGTGGTAATTGTATGTAGAATAAAAATTGTGTGGTGAGTAGAGTGAAATATTAAGATAATG
Organism: Lasiurus borealis; assembly: GCA_004026805.1. Taxonomy (NCBI): domain Eukaryota; kingdom Metazoa; phylum Chordata; class Mammalia; order Chiroptera; family Vespertilionidae; genus Lasiurus; species Lasiurus borealis. The sequence goes on along the minus strand of PVJN01002089.1, from coordinate 25,661 downwards.
GTAGAAAAATGCTCATTGTGATGGTCCTTAAAGTCAGGATGACAAGAAACCAGAGGAAAGAAGCAGCTTTACTGCATTAGTTAGCTAAGTTATTACTCATCAGAAGGAGTCACAAAGAATAAAAACATGTCTGGCTGGTGTTGCTCAGTGGTTGAGTGTCAACCCACTGAGGAAGTCAGAGTTTGGTTCCTGGTCATGATATATACCCAGATTGCAGGCTCGATCCCCCTTAGGGGGCATGCAAGAGGCAGCAGATAAATGATTCTCTCTCATCATTGATGTTTCTATTACTTCTTCTCCCTTCCTCTCTCTGAAATCAAGAAAAATGTATTTTAAAAAAACTTTAGTGAGGTAACCATCCTGAAAATTTGAAATGAAAACTAAGAGTACTCTTCAGTGACTTTTAGAGTACTTATCTTTATTTCTTGTCATACAAATAAGTATTTGCTTTGGCTTTTCCTAGAGTCAAGCCAGTTGTCACAATCAAGAAGAATATGAAGGACTTTCTGTCTCCTTTTCTAAGAAAAAGAGGCATGTATCAAAAAGATAAAAAAGGAAAAAAAAACATGATTTTAACTTTTCTTTCAATTCTTAATGTAATATAATTTTTTAAAGATCACATTACATTCAATGAACTCCATTTAAAAGTATGTTCAAGATGCTATAGAAATTGTTTCTTTTAAACAAAATTACCTTTAATGTTAAATAAGCAGGTCAAATAAAGATAAGTACCACATAATCTCAATCATATGTGAACAAAATAAGTCTAATGAACAAAATAAACTCATGAATAAAATAGAACCAGAGACATACAAGCATGGAACAGACTGAAAAATTTCAGAGGAAAGGTGGGGGTGTGAGTCTGGAAGGGAGAGATTAATTAGGGAACTTATATGCATATATGCATAATCAGGAACAAAGACAATAGTGTAGTGAAGGCCTGGGAGAGGCGGGTACAGGATGGTAGGGGGTCAATGAGAAAAAACTCACCAAACAAAAACAACATCTGTAAGACTTTAATAAAAATAAATTTAAAAAATAATGAAGAAAAAGGCTTTTGTTGCACTATTGTTGTGTCCACGGGTTATGCACATATACATACAAGTTCTTTGGTTAATCTTTCCTCCCTCCTTTTGATATTTGTCAATCTGTTGCTCATGCTTCCATGTCTCTGGATCTATTTTGTTCATCAGTTTATTTTGTTCATTAGATTCCACATATAAGTGAGATCATGTCTTTCTCTGATTGGCTCTTTTTGCTTAGCACAATGATCTCCAGGTCCCTCCATGCTGTTGCAAATGGTAAGAGTTCCTCCTTTTTTATAGCTTCATAGTATTCAATTGCATAAATGTACATATTTATTATCCACTGATCTACATAACTAAGATCTAGAAAGAGCCCAAGTGCCCATCAGTAGATGAGTGAATTTTAACTTTTTACTTAGCAATCTGAAGGTTATTGAAAAGCAGTAACATGGAACAATGGGATCAAGTAGAGGAATAGAACCCAGACCCTTAACATAAGCAGGATTTAAAAATATAAAGCGTCATGGATAATTGAAAATAAAATTCTAGATACATATCCCTAGAGAACCAGGAACCAGGTAGAAGTTTGGCCCATCATGATGGTTGTGATTCATGTGAAGCTGCAGGAATTTCTCTGGATACTAAGGCAAAGCACTTCTTAAACTTATCACACTCCCCAGCTATCCTCACTCATGTGGATATGTGACATTTTCAAAAGAAAAAAAAAAAAGGAAATTAAGCTATTTAAAAGCAGGCGATGATTTACCACATATCCTTTATATTTATAATAGTGTCTTCATATTTTATCATATCTTCACATTTGGAAGCTTATGATGTTTGTCATATCCCCTACCAATCATTTGGACCTGGAGAGAGAGAGAGAGAGAGAGAGAGAGAGAGAGAGAGAGAGAGAGAGAGAGAGAGGGAGAGAGAGAGAGAGAGAGATCTTAGAGGTGAACAAGTAATTGTAGATTGCTATGCCATACATCCAGATTTGGAATGATAGACTCACTAGAAATAAAATAAAAACCATGAAGTTAGGGCAGAATGTCTTTTCTCTAACATGGAGAGTTTTTTAAAAAATAAAAAAGGGGGGAGTTGGTAAGAAAAAGAAATACCAGGCAATGATCTAATATACATTTATTTACCTGAATAAATATTAATCTACTTTCATAAGGATGAAAGAAAAATGAGCTATAGAAAGAATACTGAATTTGAAAATAAAAGGATCACAAGAAATGCCTCCTTTGAAAATGAATGTACTGAAACTTAGAATTCTGCTTTCATAATGTGAATTAAATTGAAGAGGACACTGTAAATCTATCAGAGGGCTCTGTGAAGAGGGAAAATGACAAAGTGAAATAAAATTCCTGTTTGATTAATAAAAATCTGACCAATAATTATGGCAGTAAAGAGAAACAATGCTTATGTCGAGAATTCTTCCCAGAACTATAAGCAACATTTATTTTAAAGAATAAAAAGAAATTAATACATTGCCACTGCACATCCATGAAAGGACATGTAAACATGACAGTTGAATCTCACTGCTGAGGGAAGTGTAAAATGGTAAAATGGCTTTGGAAAATGTTTGACCATTTCTACTAAGCTAAATTTGTGCCCATACTTTGACCCAGCAATTAATCCTACTGTATACCTCAAAGAATGTCGATCAAAGATATGTCTATATAAAATAGTGTTTATACTTATAAACACTTTTTCATAATAGTTTCAAACCCCAAACAGCTGAAAATGGTTGAATATTACTCAACAATAAGAAAGAATGAACTAGTGGTATACACAATATGAATACATCTGACAGACATTGTATTGGGCAAAGCAGTATAGACTGTAGGATTCCATTTACATAAAGTTCAAGAAGAGATAGGACTCAAGTTTTTGATCATGGGATTCTAAAATTAAAATGACAAGATGTGTAGGGTGTGTATTTGTATGTGTATGTGCACATATGCAGGGGAGTGTGTTATTGAGTAGAAAGGGGAATGCTAAAATTGAATTCTGGGATGCTGAAAATATTCTCTATCTTATATGGATGGGTTAGTTATGAACATATGTAAATATTCATTTATATTTAATGTACTTTATATATGTTATACCTTAATAAAAAAGGAATCTAAAGTTAATATATGTAATACATAGCATCAAATGCTAATAGTAGTGTACTCTAAGTGGTCACATTTTGTTTCTTTTCCTTTTTATATATTTTTTTGGTATTTTTCTCAGAGTATATTAACAGATATAATTTAAATATTTATTGAGTATACTATATATTTTATATATATTCATATGTGTAAGACATTGTATATATCATAAAACATAATTAGAAAAGCAGCTTTACTCAAGTTTACCAAATATGTTTTCTTTTTAAAAAGTAATTTTAAATCTTTATTGTTGAAAATTTTACATATATACACTCCCCTCATCCCCCATTGACCTTTTCTAACCTGTCCCCCGCCATCTGACCCAGGCCTTTACTAATCTATTGTCTATGTCCATGGGTTATGCATATATGCATACAAGTTCTTTGGTTGGTCTCTTTCCATCCACCCAAGAGGTTCAACAGTGTGTTACATACTTCCATGTCTCTGAACCTATTTTGTTTACAAGTTTATTTTGTCATGAGATCCCACATATGAGTGATATCATGTGATACTTTTCTTTCTCTAACTGGCTTATTTCACTTAACATAATACTTTCCAAGTCAATCTATGCTATTGTAAATGGTAAGAGTTATTTTTTTTACAGCTGCCTAATATTCCATTGTGTAGATATACCATGGATTTTCAATCCACTCATCTGCTAATGGGCAGTTGGGCTGTTTAAAAGTCTCAGTTATTATAAATTATACTGCTATGAACATAGGGGTGTAAATAGTCTTTCTGATTTCTTATGCTATACTAGAGGCTTAATGCATGAAATTCTTGCAAGAGTAAACCTTCCTTTCCCTGGCCACTGGCACCAGCTTCTCTCTGGCATCTGGCACCTGGGCTTCCCTCTGGCTGCCGGCTTTAGCCAGAAAGTCATCCAGAAGTATGTCTGGTATAATTAGCATATTATACATTTATTATTATAGACTAGAGGCCAAGTGCATGAAATTCATGCACAGGGGGTTCTCCTCAGCCTGGCCTGCACCCTCTCCAGTCCAGGACCCCTCAGGGGATGTCTAATTGCCAGTTTAGGATCGGTCCAAAACTGGCAGTCAGACATCCCTCTCACAATCCAAGACCACTGGTTTCTAAGTGCTTACCTGCCTCCCTACCTGATCAGCCCTAACTTCCCCCCTTGCTGGCCTAGACACCCCTCACTGCTCCCTTCTGCAACCTGGTTGCCCCTCGCTGCCCCCCTTTGCTGGCCTGGTTGTCCCCAACTGTGCCCCCCCACCCCCCCAAGGACCTGGTTGCCTCACACAGCCTGCTGCTCAGTCGTTTGGTTGCCCCTCATTAACCCCTCTGCTGGCCTAGTCACCCTCTGCAGCCTGTTTGGTTGTTCATTGTCCATTCAGTTGTGATGGTTGCTTAGGCTTATATATATAGATATTTCTAGCAGTGGAATCACTGGGTCAAATGGGACTTCCATATTTAATTTTTTGAGGAAACTCCATACTGTTTTTCAGTTTTGTTCAGGTTGTCCAGTTTGTTGGAATATACTTGTTCATGTATTATTTAACCACCCTTTTTATTTATATGAGGTCAGTTATTGCATCACCTCTTTCGTTTCTGATTTTATTTATTTGGGTACTCTTTGTTTCCTGGTGAATCTTGAGGTTCATCAATCTTGTTTATCTTTTCAAAGAACAAACTCCTAGTTTTAACAATCTTTAGTTTCTGTCATTTATTTCCTCTCTGATATTTATTATTTCCTTCCTTCTTCTTACTCTGGGCTTTTCTTGTTGTTCTTTCCCTAATTATTTAAGTTGTAGAGTTAGATAGTTTATTATTAATTTTTCTTATTTTTTGAGGTAGGACTGAAGTGCTATGAACTTCCCTCTTAGGACTACTTTCACTGTATCCCATAGATTTTGGGTTGTTCTGTGTTCATTTTCATTTGTATCCAGGATTTTTTTTTTTTTATTTCTTCTTTGATCTCTTTTGTAGCCCATTCATTGTCTAATAGCATGTTATTTAACCTCCATCTGTTTGAATGTTTTTGAGTGTAGTTGATTTATAATTCCTGCCATTGTGATCTGAGAAAATGCTTAATATGATTTAAATCTTCTTGAATTTTAGAGGCTTAGTGTATGTCCTAATATGTGTTCCATTTTTGAGAAATGTCCCATGTGCATTGAGAAGAATGTACATTCCATAGCTTTGGGGGGAAATGTTCTGTATATGTCAATTCCATCTGATCTAGTGTAATAATTAGGATCACTGTTTTCTTGTTGATTTTTTTTATCTAGAAGATCTATATAATGATGTCAGTGGGGTGTTAAAGTCCCCTACTATGATTGTATTCCTTTTTATCTTTCCCTTGAACTCCTCTAGAAAATTTTTTATACATTTGGAAACTCTTGTATTGGGTCCATGTATATTTACTAGTGTTATATCTTTTTATTGTATCAACCCTTTTAATATTATGAAGTGGCCTTCCTTATATCTTGTTATGGCCTTCACTTTGAAGTCTATTTTGTTGAACATGAATATTGCTACCCCAGCTTTTTTTCTTTTCTTTTTTCATTTTCATCCCTTCACTTTCATTCTGTAGGAGTCCTCTGTTCTGAAGTGGATCATATGTGTCATCCATTCAGCAATACTATATCTTTTGATTGGAACATTTAAGCCATTTACATTTGAGGTTATTATTGGCGTGTCCTGATGCATGGATTTGTGCACATTGAAAGTAAATTAATTAAAAGGAATATTTTAATATGGCTATTTTGCCCTTTCTCTATAATAGAAATGTCAACCAAGTTCATGATTGACAATAACAGGTCAAAACACACACATGTGATTGGCGCCAGCCAGAGCTTTATATGTATCACTAGTCAACTTTATTATATAGTAAGTTTATATATGATATATTTATATATGATAAAACTTGCTTAATTAGACCTACTTTCTGATGTAGTTAAACTTTTTCCAGGCAAGTGAAGCACCCTAACTTCCTTTTTGGTAATTGTTAGCAACACAGCATTAAATAGCAATATGAAGCAGATTATTATTGTAGATCATGCAGGGAGAACAAAGGGTAAAATATTTAACTGTCACAGTGTTTAACTATATTCTGTGAGAAAACTTGAAGTCATTTTTAAGTTTCACCATTTCTTACTTTTCAATCAGGTCAAGTTTCTAAATCTTCTAAATCTCTGTTTTCTGGCTAATGAAAAGAAAATAGGATTCTACTGAGTCTCCTATTTACCTACTCCAGAACTTCTCTGAGGACCAAATGATATGAAGCACGGGAAGACACTTCACAAACATTTGGTTAAATGTTTGCACCTGGCTATAAAGCAAGACGTGTTCTTGGACTGAAGAAACTCTAAGGAGGCTAGTTGCTAGGGAGAGCAAGCTGAGCATTGCTATGTGATGTCATTACCCAGTGCCCACAGTGACCGTTTCTGGGCTGAGCTGGGCTGTGGGCTATATTTTGCACCATGGGGTTTTGGCAGCATAAGCTGCAATTTGGTGGAATGTCTCTCTGCGTGGTGATGGAGCTTGTATCCCACTTGGGGAAAATTGAGTATTGGTTTGTTGGTGTCAGGTCCGTGGTGCCATTTATTTTTAAATGCCAGTGCATATCATAGCAGCTACAGCATTGAGCATCTGCTCCCTGGTGGTCATTTTGTGTCTTAGCTACCAGTCAGACAGATACTTTAGCCTTTTATATATCTAGATAGGTACTTATTTATTGCTTGTGTTTTTCACTTTCTATTTCTTGTTCTTAAAACAGTCCCTTTAGCCCTTTAGCATTTCTTGCAATGCTGGTTTGGTGGTAATAAGTTCTTTAGCCTTTTTTTTTTGTCTGTAAAACTCTTTATTCACTTTAGGTTTTGAATGATAGCCTTGCTAGATAGAGCAGTCTTGGGTTCAGTCCCTTGGTTGTCATTGCCTTGCATACTTTGCACCATTCTTTTCTGTCCTGAAGTGTTTCTATTAAGAAGTCAGCTGACAATCTAATGGGAGGTCCATTGTAGGCAACTCTGTCTCTTCTTTGCAGTCTTCAAGATTCCTTGTCTTTGATGTTTGCCATTTTAATTAATATGTGCCTAGGTGTGGGTATTTTGGGGTTCCTCTTGATTGGAATTCTCTTGGTTTACTGAACTTGATTGATTTTTCATGACCAGGTTATGAAAAATTTCTGCAATTATTTCTTTAATGAAGTTTTCTATTGCTTTCTCTTATTCTGCTCCTTCTGATACTCCTATAATGTGGATGTTGTTATGTTTCATGTTTTCCCAAAGCTCCCATGGACTCTCCTCCTGCTTTTTAATTTTTTTCCATTTGCTGCTCAGAATGGGTGTTTTTGTCTTCTAATTCATTGATTCAGTCCTCAGCTTCTTCCAGCCTACTGCTGAATCCTTTCCAGGGTTCTTTTGTTTGTTAGTTTATCTTTAAAAAAAATATTTTCTGTTAAAATTATTACAGATGTCCCTCTTCTTCACCACCCCATAGCTCCCCTCCACCCAGTTCCCACTCCACCCCAGGCCCTCACCACCCTATTGTCCATGTCCATCGGTACTGCATACATGTATATAAAATATTTGTCTAATCTCTCCCCGCACCCCCCACACCTCTTTCCCTCTGAGAATCGTCAGTCTGTTCCATTTCTATGCCCCTGATTCTATTATATTCACCAGTTGGTTCTGTTCACCAGATTTTTTGTTCATTTGATTTTTAGATTCACTTGTTGATAGATATGCATTTGTTACTTTGTTGTTCATAAATTTTTTATCTTTACTTTTTTCTTCTTCTTCCTCTTCTTAAAGAATACCCTTCAGCATTTCATACACTACTGGTTTGGTGATAATGAACTCCTTTAGCTTTTTCTTATCTGTGAAACTGTTTATCTGACCTTCAATTCTAAATGATAGCTTTGCTGAGTATAGTAATTTTGGTTATAGGTTCTTACTATTTATAACTTTGAACATTTCTTGCCACTCCCATCTGGCCTGTATAGTTTCTGTTGAGAAATCAGTTGACAGTTGTATGGATACTCTTTTGGTGGTAACTAACTATTTTTCTCTTGCTCCTTTTAAGATTCACTCTTTATTTCAGTCAATGTATGCTTAATTTCTGACTGTCCCTTTTCCATTTTTTTTTTGGCATTCTCATTAATGTAATTAAACAGCATATTAATTATGATGTTTCTTGGTGTGGTCCTTTTTGAATTCATCTTGTTTGGGGTTCTGTGTGCTTTCCCAAACAGTTGACTTTTTTCACCAGGTAGGGGAAGTTTTTTGTCTTTATTTCTTCAAATAGGCTTTCAATACCTTGCTCTCTCTTCTTGTGGCACCCCCATAATTTGGATGTTGGTGCATTTGAAGTTGTCCTAGAGGTTCCTTACTAGTACACTAACTTCATATTTTTGTATTCTTTTTTTCTTCTTCTTCTTCTACTTCTTTTTTTTTTTTTCCTCTTCAGTTGGGTGTGTTTTGTCTGTTTTTTGCTTCCTTGCATTTCAAATCTTTGACTTGGTTCTTGGGATCCTCTAGTCTACTATTGAATCCCTGTATATTATTCTTTATTTCAGTCAATGTATGCTTAATTTCTGATTGTCCCTTTTCCATTTTTTTGGCATTCTCATTAAGATCCTTGAAGGTTTCACGAAGTTTCTTAGAAGTTTCTATAAGATTCTTGAGTAACCTTATAACTGTGGTTTTGAACTCTAAGTCAATAGTTAACTTTCTTCTATTCTTTCACTTGTGACATGTTTCTCTGTGTCCGCATTTTGGCTGCTTCCCTGTTTGTTTCTATGTATTAAGTAAGCTGCTAAGTCTCCTTGAGTTGATAGATTGGCCTTGTGTAGCAGGTGTCCTATGTGGCTCAGCCTCCCCAATCACCTGAGGTGGACACTCTTGAGGGCTATGTGCACATTCTTATAGTTTAACCTTGATTGCTGTTGGTATCACTTGGAGGAATTGACCGCCCCTCCCCCCTAGGCCATGGGGACCAGCTACAACTACAGTGGGAGAGCTTCTGTGCAGGAGACACCCTTCTGGGGCAGGACTTGCTTCACTGGTACTTTGGTACTCACTGAGTCTGCCCCTTAAGTGTTTCACCTTTGGATGTGAAGAGCTATAATCTGGTATGGTCTCATACTGACTACTGGGTACACTGGCTCTTGGATCTCCAAGGAGATGCAAAGTCAGTCACTGCCTGGGGCCACCCAGCAGGAGCTACAGAGAGATCTGCAGATTCCTTCTCTTTGTATAGGGTTAGGAAGTACCCAAATGAGGCCCAGCTATAATGGTGCCATCCTTGGGACTTCTTTTGATAGCTTTGGGGCTCCCTGGTTTAGCTGCCACTGTTTGACAGGTTTTAGACTGAGAAAGGACAGGCCATTTCTATGCAAAAGTAGCTGAGCACAGATTGGATGGGGTGAGGTTTCAGGGAATCTCTAGAGCAGAGCAAACAGCAATGGCTTCCAGTCAGCCCTGAACTGGAAAGGTCCCAGTACAGGAACAATGACCACTGTGAGCACCTCCATCTGAAAGAAAGCTGCCCTTGCATTCCTGCCCTGATGCCAGACAGTCCAGTTTCTCCCTGTATGTATCTGGGTCCCCCAGAGTCTAGCCCAGCACTAGAACTCAGATCAAGTGAGAGCCTATATCTCCCTCCAGATTAAAAAAGCAGCATACCTGCATGCTATCCCATTCCACACCTCTGCACCACCTACCAGTCTCAATGCCCTTTCTTCTTTATCTTCCTAGTTGTAGTACTTCCACTCAGCAGTTTTTCCTGTGGTTCTGGATGATAGTTGTTCTGTATTTTAGTTGTAATTTTTATGTGGTTGTGGCAGGCAGCAAGTACAGGTGTTTACCTATGCTGCCATCTTGGTTCCTCCCAGAGCGTTCTTTACTTCAGCTATGTTATTCCTCATTTCCAAATGATTCTTAATTATTATTTTAAGGTCTCTTTTTATGTTTGTATAACTCTTATTGAGACCCTTATAACTTTTATTAAATTGCTTGTAGTTCTAATTTGGTTGAGCACCCTTAATACTATTACTCTGAATTTTTATCTGACAAATTGTTTAATTCCATTTCATTTAGTTCCCTTTCTGGCAACTCCTTTTCTTTCATTTGGGGGTTGTTTCTTTATCTTACCATTTTTGCTGTTTCTTTGTTTTTGTTTCTATGTATTAGATCAAACTGATCTGCCATCCAGACTTTGTGGGGCAGTCTTATGCAGAAGGTGTTTTGTGGGACCCAGTGATACAGTTTCCTAGTTATTCTGAGCTGGGTGCTCTAGGAAAGCCCCTTACTTGAGTTATTTGGGTTTTCCTGTTGTAGTTGGGTCTTGAATGTTGTTGTTCTGTTTGTGGATAATATCTCCTCTCAGGCTACCTGAGTATGTGTCCACCCCCAACAACATAGCTGTTGTGGAGGTGCTAACCAAACAGAATGCAAAACAAGAGAAACCAACAACAAAAACAAACAAACAAAAATAAAACTATGCACCAGATCCCTACAGAACAAAAGCAGAGAAGAGAGAAGTGAGAAAGAGAAAAGATAACTAGAAAGATAGAAAAAAAGAAAGAAAAACAAGAACAAAATAAAACAAAAAGAGTACACTTAAAAAACTAACAATAAGAAAAGGGGTGGAAGAATATGTAGATGCAGAGTTGAAATAAATAAAATAAGAATAAAGGATTAGAAGAAGAGGGGAAGGAAATCTGTTTAAAATAAAGGAGAAAGAAAATAAAAGATAAGAAAATAATTTGTAAAGGAAAATAGAGGAGAAAGCTGATAGACCTAAATTCAGAAAAGGAAAAAAGATGAGAAAACAGAAGAAAAAGAAAAAAGAAATTAAATAGAGAAAAAAAAAGTGTAGTGAAAAAAAAATTGAGTAGCAAAAGGAAAGAGGAAAATTAGATACAGGAATGAATCAACAGAGACTAGAATAATAACAAAAAAGCAGATTGATAAAGAAGATAAATTTAAAATAGGAAAAAGGAAAGAAAAGAGGAATAATTTTAAAAGAATACAGAAGAAAAAAAAGAATATTTGAGAGGAAACAACAGGAGGAAAGTTGAGAGAAGAAAAAAAAGTAAAAAAAAAAAGGTGAAGTGGCATTTGTTTCAGCAGAGTTTAGTGTCCCGTGGGGGAGCACACTTAGATCCCACTCTTCTTTGTATGCCAACTCTGAGCTTTCTGTTCTGTATGTGGGTGCTGACACTGTCGGGGACTGCCCTCCTTTGGCTTTCAGCACCTGGGATGAGGTGCATGGCAGGTTTGCCTATTTGGTTGCCATTTTTTCTCCTCAAATATTTTTTCTTGTTATATATTTCCCAAAATATAACATATGTTATATATAATATTTTTGTTAAATACTATTTCTATTATATATTTATGTATTATCTATACTAAATAAAAGTGTAATATGCAAATTGACCAAATGATGGGACTGCAGAACTACTGGACGACCTTCTGTACTACCATGCTATGACACCCACTGGCACCAGGCCAGCCAAGATGAGTGCGATGTGATGGTCGAGGGCCTGGGCATTGCCCTATGATTGCCCTACAGAGGGAGGCCCAGGCCACTGGCTGGAAAAGCAATCTATCATTTGGGGGGCTCCATCATTACCCCAAGATGCCCAGGCCACCAACTTGTGGGTTGTGATGGGTGGGTGCGGCCTACCTCTACCCCGGTCAGGTGGGTAGGGCCTATCTCTTTGGGGTGATGGATCACAGGACTCCCAGACTGTGAGAGGTTACAGGTAGGCTAAGGGACGCCCTCTACCCCAGTGCATGTATTTCATGCACTAGGACTCTAGTATATAAGAAAACTTGTATAATTAGAAAAATAGATATATGTTCTTCACAATATGATTGGTTCATATTTGTTTTGTTATTAATTTATCTATTATAATTACTTTGTTTTATTACCATTTGTTTTACCACTAATGAGTTTGCTAATCTACATATGATGGCAAGATTGAAAAGCTTATTTATTTTTAGAACATATGAATTAGAAAGCAAAACTCTCCCATAACCACTCTCCCACTCTCCATATAATCATTGGGAAAGTTTATGTTTTCCATGATCATGACATGCATCTATTGATGTGAGTTCTAATTATAATAGTTTTACAGAAATGAGATCTTATTATAATGTTCTGAATCTTATTTTGTTCCCTCATCAGCATTTTCCCATTCATTTTCTATGATAAGACTTTTAGGATTTCTTCATTTGTAAGATGACTGGAAAAAAAATCCATTTTAAATTAAAAATGGAACTCCCCTTTGATCCAGTAATCCCACTTCTAGGAATGTGCCCCAAGAAATCAGAAATACCAATCAGAAAGAATATATGCATTCCTATGTTCATAGCAGCACAATTTACAATAGCTAAGATTTGAAAACAGCCCAAATGCCCATCAGCAGATGAGTGGACTAGAAAACAATGGTATAATCTACACAATGGAATACTACGCTGCTGTAAAAAAGAAGGAACTCTTACCATTTCCAACAGCATGGGTGGACCTGGAGGGCATTGTGTTAAGTGAAATATGCCAGTTGTAGAAAGATAAATACCACATGATATCATTCATTTATGGATAATAAAGAACATTATAACCTGATTAACAAAAGATAGATACAGAGGCAGTATAGCATCAAACAGACTGTCAAATTATAGCAGGAAGATTGGGTGTGGGGAGTTAAGAGATCAACTAAAGGACTTGTATGCATGGATATAAATATAACCAATGGACCCAAGACACTGGGGAGTGAGGGCATCTATGGGAGTGGGGTTGGGGTAGCAATGGGAAGATATGTACACATGTAATACAGCCCATCAGAGAAAGATAAATATCACATGATCTCACTCACTTGTGTAATATAATGAACAACATAAACTGATGAACAAATATAGATAAAGAACAACAACAACAACAAAAAACAGACGATCAAACCTTAGAGGGAAGGTGGGAATGTATCCATGCATATGAGCATGACCAGTGGACACAAACAATTAGGGGGTGAGAGCATGTACTGTGGGGTGGGTGTGGGTGTGGAGAAGTCAATGGAGGACAAAGGAGACTTATGTAACACTTTGAACAATAAAGAATTAAAAAAATAACAATCCCATTTCAGATCTTATTGTATCATAAATTCATATTATAATGTGTCTACTTATTTACTAAACTATTGATGAATCTTTATATTTACTTTGTGCTTTATTAATGCACTTTAAAGTATCACACAGTGTAATTCTAATTTTGTCATATATTGTGTAATGCAAAAAAAAACTAATAAATATGTGAAAATATTTATGTATTAACACTGCTTACCTATGAAGGATATTCTAATGATTTTTATATGCATTCATTTTCTGAATTTTGTACAATGCACTCATATTAATTTCATAAGTAATGTAAAAGCAGCAGAAGAAGATACGGGTGAATCCTAGTGGGAAAACCATGCATTGGGAAGGATGAAACATGAAAGAGATGGACTTCAAACATGGGAATGACCATCATGTAGACAGATTATATCTGATTATATAACTTAAAGGGACCAACTGAGAACCAATGTGCAAAACTACATAGACTTGAATGGAAAGTAATTTAAGCTCAAATATGAAGCATAAATTTTAATAGTGATTCCAAAAGGGGAAATATGAGTTCTTCAGCACTGAGAATGAACAGAACCCGTTCCATTTTCTATTTTCAGTGTCTTATTCCCACTATTAACTTGAGTCTGATTTTCTATCTTGATTTACTAAATAATTGACTAAGGGACCATAGCATACATGTGTATGATAAGTCAACTATGTCAACTTGATAGAGTTTTAACATAGATAATCTCTTAATATGTTATTAGAAGACCAAAATTATGTATATCCAAGTACAAAGTAGAGTGGGAGGCAATTTGCTATAGTAATTTGCTAGTTTCTTTTTTTTTAAATCAATTTTTCCACCTTTTTGATTTACCAGAAGCATAAAATTATAATGAGCATTGAAGAATGATCTACATTTTCCACAATGCTGAAAAAAAAACACACGTTAATTTAGAATAAAAATACATAACTAAGAAAATCTTCTGATTTGGTACGAGCATTTTCTTCTCCCTCTTCTTCCTCATTCTTACTCTTAATTATATTCTTACTCTAGGTTTGAAGCTCTTTTTACTGATCTGGAAAGGAGACAGACAGAGTTGGGCATTGCTAGCTTTGGTGTTTCTATCACTACTATTGAAGAAGTCTTCTTTAGGTGAGTAGTAATGCATAGAGAACACCAAAACATCGAGTGGGGAAAGGACCACCTCTTAGTCCTCTTTGCAAACTCACCACACTTTCAGATACACACATTAAAATTTTAAGAAGTGTAGGGGGTGGGGCCTCATGTAATTTCTTTTACAATAAGAACATTGGAAAAAATATCATCACCATCATTTTATAAAGTGACTATTAAGGCCTGGTGCATGAATTTGTGCATGGATGTGGTCCCTTGGCCAGGCCAGTAATTGGGCCGAAGATCGGGTTGATGATTGGGCTGATAGGGGCCATGGGAGGTTGGCTAGGAGGAGGAGTTGTGGGAGGTTGGTTGGCCAGGCCAATCTGGCCATCGGGGTGGCCAGCTGGGGGAAGGGCCAAGGGAGGTTGGCTGGCCAGGGAGAGGGGCTGAGGGGGTTGGCCTGCTGAGGGAAGTTGGTTGTGGGGACACACTGACCACCAAGGGGCAGCTCCTTCATTGAGTATCTGTCCCCTGGCAGTCAGTGCATGCCATAGCGACCATCATTAGGTTGAACAGTCATTTGGTTGCTTAGGCTTTTATATTCTATATATAGATAGATATTCTAACTTTCTCAAAGTAGAAGTTAGACCTTAATATTTAACTTGAATAAGTTCCACTTAATGAAACATTGTGTTGCCCTTGTTTTTCCAGCTTGGCTATGGTCTGGCAGCAGTCCTATAAGTGGTGGAGGGGAACCATTTGCTCTACCATATTGCTTTCATATAGTGTTCCTACAAGTCAGCAAGCAAACCAGGGAGTCTTCTAAGTTGGGTGTTAAGACTCATTTTCCAAACAAGATGTATTGGAATAAAGTAGAAATGTAATACTTTGTACTTTTTAAATACAGGGTCAGTAATATGGAAGAGTCACAAACAGACATTGTATCTACCCAACCTCAGCCTCTCTCTCAGATGAGTGAAATGTCAGTCAAGAACCAGAATAAGAATATGTCAAGAAATGAGGGAGCAGATTCGTCCACTGTGAATGAAAGACCTGCTGTTATGTTTAATACTGGGGTAAGGACCTTTACAGAAACTGATATATATTTGGTTGGAGCACAATAGGTACATTTTGAAATGGACAAAAGGAGTGTGGAATTCTCAGACACTTGCAGACCCAGCCAGATATGGAGCACCCTGTACCATGACCTAATTAATTTCTTAATGCAGATGAATGTGTTCTAGATAAAGATCTTAATAGTTATTTCTCAGTTGTTTTTGTTTTCTCTTTTAGAATTCTTTTGTTTTTTCAAGTTGATAATCCAGAAATTTGTTAGTTCTTTGAAGTTAGAATGAGCTGGAGTGAACATGATTCTTAATAGTCAAGTAGGCACAATATTTTAAAATTTTTGCAGTGGTAATTAATATTACATAAGGAATTGCTATTTAATCACTATGATTCTCAGTGTGGTAAGTCTGTTTGAGTTGTCAAGCATTTCTTTTATTCTCCTAATTATCCATTCTTCTATAAAACACTTTGTGGTTTTCTTGACTATAAGAAGACTGAGGAAAATCATTTTATTGAGATTTTTAAGTATGTTATTTCAAAAGCTAGAACATAATTATCTTATTTAATACTTATAGCAGAAGTCAGAAAACTATGTAGATGATAAATATATAAGGCTTTGTGGGCCATATGGTCTCTGTTGCAACTACTCAACCCTGTCATTATAGCAAAAAGCAACCATAAACAATACAAAAATGAATGGATATACTTGTGTTGACCCCTGTCTTATACAGACAAAAGGCTGTACATACTCTTGTGAATTACCATACTATGTTTGAATTCTATTCCAACTATTTATAAATTTTATGTATATCTACCATAAAACTTCAGTGTTCATCTTTAATTTCAATGTGATTGACCTGTTTAGGTCTATAATGTTCTGTTTCTCTCTTCTTTTTTCAGTGTTCCCTCTACCACCAGCAGTTCTGTGCCATGTTCATAAAGAGGGCAATATTCAATTGGCGTAACTGGAAACTCATTTTGCTGCAGATACTGGCACTTCTAGGATCACTTACCCTTCTCTCAGAGACCATTAGGTTTACACATAGTGATGATGACGAGAAGTCCAGACTAATGAGTTTGAGTCAATATGGTCAAACCATTGTGCCTTTATCAATTTCTGGGAATTCTAATTGGACTCTGATTTTCTTAAAACATCTTAAAAGTATGCTAGAGTCTGACAACCACACACTCAAGGAAGTGCAAGGTAAGGCTCCTCAAGAAAAAGTTTGTTCTTAGAGGAAGATCTGGTTGTACAAAAAAGGGTCTTAACTGTATATTTGGCTTCCTCTCCATTCTTTTCCTGTTAGTCACCAATTTTATAGAGGCATCTCAGACTCAAAAAAAATTTACTCTTTAAGGCTACTGGCCTCACAATGTTAATTATTAGTGAAGGCATTTTATTTTAGCTGTGGGTTGCTTACATAACACTTGTTCCTTCAAGTAAAATAAGTGCCGAAGTGCCATGAAATTAAGCATGAATTTTGTTTTGTTATTCAAGATCTGGTCAGAATGCAATATATCACACGAATCTAGGCCTTACAGAATAGAATGGTGGTTCCAAGCTATTCTTCTATCTCTCAAATCTTTCCCACCATTCATGTCATTATTTTTATTTTAACCATGCGGTAGGTATATAGTGATATTTCATTGTTGTTTTAATTTGCTTTTCCCTAATGTGAACATCTTTTTCATGTGTTTATTTTTCATCTGAAATATGTGTTCATGTTTTTTACTCCTTTTTAAAAATATATTTTTTTGAGAGAGAGGCAGGAAAAGGGAGAGAGGGAAACAGATGTGAGAGAGAAACAGTGATTGGCTGCCTACTGTACATACCCCAACCAGGAACCCGCAACTTTGTCATGTGCCCTTAACGGAAATGAAACTGATGGCCTTTCAGTGCATGAGAAAACACTCAACCAACTGCGCCACATGGCCAGGGCTCTTTTGTTTCTTTTAAAAATGATGGTGTTTTCTTAACAGTAAAGGTAAAAATTATGAACAACAAATACATATCTATCAACAAGTGAATCTGAAAATAAAATGAATTGAAAATCTGATGAACAGAATAAACTGGTGAATATAATAGAATTAGGGGCATAGAAAGGGAGTGGACTGATAATTCTCAGGGGAAAAAGTGAGAGGAAGTGCAGGGAGAGACTGAACAAAAATCATATACCTATGGATGAGGACAATGGGGGGGAGGGAGGTAAGGGCAGAGGGTGGGATGGGAACCAGGTGGAGGGGAGATATGGGAGAAAAAGAGGAACAATTGTAATAATCTGAACAATAAAGATTTATTAAAATTTTAAAAAATGGTGTTTTATTTTATTGATGAGTTATGAGAGATCTTTATATGTTTTCTCTTATACTGTCAACTGTATTTTCATCATCATAATTGGTTTTCCAGAAAAAAGTTTTATTTTGATGAAATTCAATTTGTTAATTTTTCTTTTATGGATTGTGTATTTTGTGTCAAGTCTGAATTTCTGCATAGCCCTAAATAATGAAGACTTTTCTCATAAACATGTTTATAATTTTCTAAAATTTTTATAATTTTATATTTTATATGTGGGAGTCCCTTTCCACATCCCACGTGGTTCAGGGTTCCCGGTTCAGGGTTCGGGTTCTGAAGGAGGCTGCACGCAAACAAAATGAGAGACTAGAAAACATTAATTTGGCAATATTGGGGGGCCAGGCAGGAGCCTTCCTCTAGTGGAAAGGACTGCCACTTGCTCTGGCTTTTTTCTCCCTTTTATTAAGGCTTTGGGACACACCCCTGGCCTTTAGGCAGGAAATAACAAAACAGAAATTAACATGAAACAAACAGTTTTCAGCCAACAATGTTTCAACTAAACAGTGAGTGCTTAGCCCTGACCTTTCAGAGCAGTTAAGGTTGACCAGCCTTCTGACCTCCTGTTTACATCCATTTAGTAAGAACAATGTTTTGTTTCCGACATTTATATTTATCATCCACTTCACATTAATTTTAGTATAATGTATAAGATGTGCATCAAGCTTAAGTTTTGTGCCTATTGACATCCAGTTGCTCCTGCAACATTAGTTGAGTGATGCTATCCATTTAATATTTTTGTACCTTTATCCAAAATGAGTGGGGCATGTGTGGGTCTATTTTGGGGTTCTGTATTCTACTCATTAATCTATGTATCTGTTAATTCACCAATAGTGTGCTTAAAATATGGTAGACTATTCTTCCTACTTTATTCCTGTTTTGCAAAATTATTTAGTTCCTTTGATTTTTCCATATAGATTTTGTCCATGCCTATAAAATAATTTGTGGGAATTTTTATAAGAATTGAATTATATCAGTTTGGAAGAATGAGCATGGATTTTCCAATCCATGCACATAAAATGTGTCTCCATTGAATTAAAACTTTTAAATTTCTTTCATCAGTATGGTGTACTTCTCAATGAATCCTGTGCATATTTTCTTAAATTTACAGTTAACTATTTCCTTTTTTGAGCAGATTTAAATGACATTGTATTTTTAATTTTGGTGTCCATATATTTATTCTAGTGTATAGAAAGCAATTGGTTTTTATGTTTATCTTATACCTTGCAACCTTGGTGAATTCACTTATTAAAGCTAAAATTTTTTCTTGATTCCTTGAGATTTTTCTAGGTAGACAGTTATATCATCTGCAATTAATAGTATTATTTCTTTATTTATGGTCTATATACTTGTTAGTTTTTTGTTTTTTCTGTTCATGCTTCATTGCACTACACAGATTCAAGCACAATGTTTAATCAGAGTGATGATCTTGTTCCCAATCTCAAGGGGAAAGTATACAGTTTCTGACCATTAAGTATAATGTTAGCAGTAGAGATTATGTAGATGTTCTGTATAAAGTTGAGGAACTTCAGCAAGTATTCCCATATTCTTATCATGATTTTTTCAAATATATTTTTTTCTGCATAGATTGATATTATTATGTAATTTTTATTCTTTGGCCTATTAATATGGTGGATGAAATTTTAAAAACAGAATTGAATCTCTAAAGTAGACCCCACTTGCTCATGGTGCTTTATTCTTTTTTTTATATTACTGGATAACTTTTGCTAATATTTTTCAAGGAGATTTACACCTATATTCATGAAAGATATGTATTGGTCCTTATTTTAGTTTCTGTATTGTTTTTCTATCAGGGTATTACTAGCTTCCTAAAATAAATTCAGAAATGTTCCCTTCTTCTGTTTTCTGAAACACATTATTTATAATTAGTATTTATTTTTCCTTAAATATTTTTTAGAATTCTCTAGTCAAAACATCTGGACCTGACAGTGCTTTAGAGCCTGCCCGCCCACCACATCCCTAAGGGTTTATTAATACCCCTTAAGTCACAGTGAAATCTTGCCATCACATTAAAAAACATATATCCAGACCTGGATATTAATTTGGGGTAAATGTTTTAATTTATAAATTAAATTTCCTTAATAATTATTCATTAATCTCTATTATATTGAACGAGATAAGCAATAGTCTGTTGTGAGGAAAGAGTCCATTTCAGCTAAATGTGTGTAGAGTTGTTCATAGTATTACTTTATTATTCTTTTGACATGTGAGTATCTATAGTGATTTCCCATGCCATTGAGAATATTGTTAATTAATGTTTTCACCCTTATTTTCCATTCTATTTCTTCTTTATTTTGTATTGGCTTATTTATTTATTTTTTTCCGAATCAACCTATCTTCTAGTTTCCTATCTACTCTTCATTTGTATCCAACCTGCTATGGTTATATATTGAATCCTTATTTGTGATTAATATGCATTTTTCAATTCTAACATCAACACTTATTGATTCTATGGACTTTAGTTCTCTGGTAAATTTTCTATCTCTAATGCCTGGTTTACTGCAGATCTGCTTTTCTTATTTGTGCTTTTTCTCGGTTCTGTTTTTTGGTACACCTAGAAATTTTCATATTGAATACCATATATTGTGTGTGAAGGCTATAAATAATCTTCATGAGGCTATATTCTCCTGAAGAGGTTTACTTTCTGATGGCCAATAAAATTAAGGACAGATGTAAATCCAATCATGGATTTAAGCCATTTGAAATTGGATTGAAGTTGTTATAAGGACTGATCTATTTCTTACTCAGTCTTACACCTAAACTATAGTTTTTCATGAGCTCTATTGAGGACTAGAGGATTTACCACAAGGCACCACTACCATTAACAGATCTAAAATGCCTCAAAAGGAAAAGACACACAGAATGAATGTATTTTCATTCTTTCCAAGGTCTTGGACCCCCAAATATTTATTGCTTTCCTAGAAATATAATACCTTAAAATAGATGATTTCTCATTTTTTTTATCTATTTTCTCACAGGAAGTTTTTGTCTGCTGAAAGATAAGCAATAAAATCTATAAGTGAAAGTACTCATAGATAAATTTAAGACAGATAAGTAAGTATAAAGAGTCTATACCAGGCCACCTGTGTTTTCTCAGTGAAGTAGGAATTTAGATTATGGGCAATTAGTGAGTGGTTAAGGAGAATGGCAAGTGTTTGAAATAATCATTATCAGAAAACTGAAAGGGATAATAACCAAGTAAAATTAGTTGCTGTGTGTGTGTGTGTGTTTTGGACAAACTGACCAATATTGTATCCTTATTTTAGGTGACCTACTAAAATATTTGATGGAAAATGAAGATTGTATTCACTTATGCATTGTTGCATTTTCCATTGAGGTGAAGAAAGATAAAATAACATTTACTGGTCTGTTCAACAATCAAGCATACCATTCACCATCCCTGTCTCTGGCAATGCTAGACAATATTCTTTTCATGTCAACTTCTGGCCCCAATGCTTCCATAACAGTCATCAATAAACCTCAGCCAACCTCTGGTTATAAGAAATACAGCACAATGTATGTTTTTCTTTTCATTAGAATAAAATGAAATACTTAAATGCTTTTTTACAATGTTGATGATATTTCTCTGATTGAAAATAGCAATTGATAGAAATTCATATTTTCTGCTGTTGATTTTTTTATATATCTACTTTTGTTCCTTCTTTTCTAGGTTGTCAGAAGGAGAGCAAGTGGCCATAAATATACATTTTGGGATGGCACTTTTGGTCAGTGGATTTTGTCTCCTGACAGTGACTGAGAGAATCACTAAGGCAAAGCTCATCCAGTTTCTGAGTGGGGTCTATGTCCTTGCATACTGGCTTTCTGCTCTACTGTGGGATTTCATCATCTTCTTTATTGCCTCCTGCTTACTGCTGGTGAGTGTTAAATAAAGATTTTTTGAGAGCTTGTTTATTTTCTGTACCCTGTAGAAATTTGCTACTCTCTAATTACATCATAAATTACATAAGTGTGCTGATAAATTACCTTTGCTCATTATCTTAGAAAACACATTGAAATGTGTATAAATTTTAATCAAGAGACATGTGAAAGAAACCCTTTGGAATTCATGATTTTTATCCTCACCCAATGATATGCTTATTGATTTTAGAGAGAGAGAAAGGAAGAGATAGAGAGTAGGGAGACTGAGAGAAACAGAGAGGTAAAACAGAAACATCAAGGGATTACCTTTTGTATGCACCCCAACCTTATTAAACCCCCAGCCTAGGTAGGTATGTGCCCTGACCAGAAATCAAACCCATAATCTTTTGGTGTATGGGATGACACTTCATCTGACTGAGCCACCAAGCCAGGGCCATAATAATTTTATGAGCTAAATTATATCCCCCAAAATTCATATGTTTAAGTTCTAAATACCAGTTCTTTAAAAATGTAATTATATTTAAAGATGGAGCTTTCAAATAGTTATTATTTGCATTTTAAATTCAAGTTAAAATGAAGCATTTAGAGTGGGTCCCAATTCAATTGATTGGTGTCCTTTTTATGAAAATTTAAACATAGAAAAAGACAAGGTATAAAAATATGTAAACTATCCAAGCACTGCAGCAACTAAAAGAAAATTTAAAAAGCAGGAGGAGAGACTAAGAAAGCTTTGGGACAAAACAAAACAAAACAAACAAAGTCCACATAATGGGCATTCCAGAAGGGGAGGAAATGGAGAAAGGAATAGGAAACCTATTTGAAGAAATGACAGAAATTTTCCCTGATGTTGGGAAGGGAAAAAACAACAACACACAAATCTAGGAAGCACACAGAGGCCCAAACAAGATGAACCCAAAAAGACCAACACCAAAACACATCATAATTAAATTGGCAAACATCAATGACAAAGTAAGAATCGTAAAGGTTGCCAGAGAGAAACAGAAAATTACCTACAAGGGATCTTTGATTAGACTATCAACTGATTTATCAACAGAAACACACAAGGCCAGAAGGTAATGGAATGAAATATACAAAGTGATACAAGGCAAGGGACTTAATCCAAGAATACTATATCCAGTAAGGCTATCATTCAAAATTGAAAGTTAAACCAGGAGCTTCACAGCCAAAAAAGGCAAGCCAGAAATGCAAGAAATACTAAAGGGGCTGCTTTAAAAAGAAGAAATAGAATTGGAAGAAGGAAAACAGGCATAAGAACTAAAAATGGTGACAAATGAGAACCTATCAATAATAACCTTAAACATAAATGGATTAAATGCTCCAATCAAAAGACAGAGGGAAGCTGAATGGTTAGAAAATATGACCCATGTATTTACTGTCTACAATAGACTCATCTCAGAACAAAGGACTCACAGACTAATAGTGAAGGGATGGAAAAAAAATTTTCAGGCAAGTGAAAATGAGAAAAAAACGGGGTAGCACTACTTATACCTGACAAAATAGACCTCAAAATAAAGGCTATAATAAGAGATAAGGAGGGCCACTTCATAATACTAAAGGGAGAAATTCAATAAGGATATAACTCTGGTAAACATATATGTAACCAACACAGGAGCACCCAAATACATAAAAATACTTCTGGAACATATCAAGAAAGAGATCAACAGCAAGTACAATCATATTAGGAGACTTTAATACCCTATTGACACCACTGGATAAGTTCTCTAAATAAAAAATCAGCAAAGAAACACCAATCCTAAATGACTCAGATCAGATGGAACTAATTGACATCTTCAGAATATTTCACCCCAAACCTACAGAATATACATTCTTCTCAAGTGCACATAGGGCATTTTCAAAGATAGTCCACATATTATGACATAGGCAAATTCAGAACATTGATATCATATCAAGCATCTTCTCAAACCACAATGGTATAATATTAGAAACAAACTACAATAAAAAAAAATTCAAACACTTGGAAGCTAAATATCATGTTATTAAACAATGATTGGGTCTACCAAAGAGATCAAAGAAGAAATAAAAATCATTCTGCAAACAAATGACAATGAAAACACAATTCAAAATCTATGAGACACAGTGAAAGCAGTCCTGAGGGCAGTTCATAGCATTACAAGCCTACCTCAAAAAAAAAAAAAAAAAAAAACAATATGGAATGCTCAAGTGCCTTCTCACTGCCTTAATTCCTTTCATGATCTTTTTAAAATTGCTATCAAACATTCAAAGAATTAGATTGTAACTTTGTATGGGATATTTTTACAATGTACTGTTGTAAAATATCAAAAATTACAATGACATTGTAGAATAATATTATGTAAGGATATGCTTTGTTCTAAGCCATGGCAATTCAATTTCAAACTGGCTATCAATTTCTTTTTGTATAGACAAGGTCTTAGTTACTTTATTAGAATACTTAATCAAACTACTTACAAAGACACTGGCTTTTCATTTAGCTGAAAACCTTGATTTACGTAATTAAAGTAGATATCTTCATTTAAAAAGCAATGCAAATTTAGTAAATGTTTATGTCTGATTCACAAACCACAAATGCTGCCCCACCTCTAGCTTAAGAATATAGGCAGCTACGGGCTTTTCGTTATTTTAAATTCTGCTGTTGGGATTTTAAGAAATATATAGTTACTTCATTTTGCCCTTTTTTGAGACCAAAACCTACATAACATTTAAAATATAGTTGTTAATTCTTATTTGATAAAGTTTTCCATGCAATTTCAAGTATATTAAATCGGTTAAATTTAAAAAGATTTCCTTTAAGAAGAGAGAACAAATTTTTTGTATTACTCCGGGCCCATGGAGCTTTCCAAGAATTATCTCTGTTAAAGCCTTGAAATTTTAACATGGGAAAAAAACATCAAATATATGTGTTCAGATATGATTTAAAAAATATAACACTTTTTATAATTATCTTAAGGTATCAGTTACATTTTAAACTAATTTTTATATTAAAAATTTTCCGTTGGGAATCACAGAATTCTTTTTTAATTAGACCAATAAACAACATATTTTGAATTCCTAATTATTAAAGAAATTTTATTTTATTTTTTCCCAATTTAATTTGCATTTAGCTGGAAACTTTGATTAACAACACAAAATCTTCTCCTTTTGGTTACTTTATGCCATCTTTCTTAAAAAATAAAAATTAGTTCTGCGTTTTTCTTTTTCTGCAGCTTTTGCAGAAAGATTCCAGCTTAAAACTCTGTCTAATATGTCCAAAAAGGTGAACAGTTGTGTGCATTTGGTTTTTTAAGCTGGGCTTCTCCCCTCATAAGCACAGAAATTCCAGACATATTTCTAAATTTTTAAGATTTTTTTCATGGTGAGAAGGGAAACTTTAATTTAGCATACTGGGAGAGTGGACTTTCATATTGGATTGCCACGTATCTCTCCCTTCCCCCACATCCTGCTTACTTCGGTGTTAAGCCCGGAACGCAAGCCGCACTCACGGAGCACCAAGAGACGATCTCATGTAAAAACAAAGGGTTTATTCAGACCAGCATGCTGGGGCTCGCAGCATACTCTGAACACAGAGCAGTGGCTGTGAGCCCCGAGCCTTTGTTACATGACCGTTTTATGAACTGGGGGTCGGGGGGGTGGAGAGCTGTTTGAATTACTGAGTTGGCCTATCCTGATAGGCCAGGTAGGGGCCGGGGTCTGCAGAGCTGTTTGAATTACTGAGTTGGCCCATCCTGATAGGCCAGGTAGGGGCTGGGGTCTGCTTACGCAGGTACGGGATGTGGAGTCAGGAAGCAGTCTAATAGCAGGAAGAAGTGGTTTTGCCTTATTAGGTTATCTCCCGGCACATTCTTGCTGGATTACCTAATGGTGGGTTGGGTAACTGGCAAGTCTCTTTGTCTTGTTAGGAGCGTAGTCACCTAAGATGGAGGAAGCTGGAAAGAATTGCCTTTT
>PVJN01002088.1:0-125021 GCA_004026805.1 Lasiurus borealis | reverse complement strand
ATAAGGAGTTGAGATGATTAAGTTCTTAACATGTAAAAAAGCAAGATCAAGTTTAGAAATCTAGAACATTTTTAATTGAATTTATTGAGATGACATTGGTTCGCAAAACCATACAGGGTTCAAGTGTACAAGTCAATAAGACATCATCTACACACTGCATCATGCACCCATCGCTCCAAGCAAATTATCTTCCTGTCCCATTTACCCCCCACTTTGCCTACCTCCACCCAGCCTGCACCTCACTGGCTAAAGCCACACTGTTGTCTGTATCTGTATTATACATGTTTTTTTTTTTATTCCCTTTAACAACCAGCATGCTGTTGGTTGTGTACAACTTGTCAAGAACCTTTGGTTTAATGTCTACATAAATATCATAGATTCTAAATATTAATCATAAATATTTCAGAACTAGAGGCCCGATGCATGAAATTTGTCCAAAGGTAGGCCTTCACAGCCCAGGCTGCCTCGTGGCCCTGCCCCACACCTGCACCTGCCTGGGCCTGGTGCTGCCCATGTCCGCTGCCACCCACCACCCCACCAGCCCCGGGTTCCTCGGTTTGCGGAGCCCCCAATGACTCACCCCATAGAGGGCGGCCTGGGCGATCATAAGGCGATGGCCAGGCCCCCACCAATTACATCGCACCTGCCTTGGCTGGCCTGCTGCCAGTGGGTGTCATAGTGTGCTTGTCTGGACAGTCGTTCCGCTATTTGGCCATTTGGTCTATTTGCATATTATGCTTTTATTATTATAGATATTAGCTCAACAAATCTGGATTGAACAATTACAAACACACGAGATAAGCACTGAGAGCACAAATATTACCAGGCATTCCTATGTAGTTCTTTCAAATGACCACATTTTTCTGTGTATTAGTAATACCTATTCATAGGGTTGCTATGAGAATTAAATGAAATAATTATGTAGAATATTTCGAACAACCATGACATGTATTGAATAGTTCATTTCGAACAACCATGACATGTATTGAATAGTTCATTTCGAACAACCATGACATGTATTGAATAGTTCAGTACTGTCATTGGAATACTATGCAGCAGTAAGAAAGAAGAATCTCCTACCCTTTGTGACAGCATGGAGAGAACTGGAGAGCATTATAGTAAGTGAAATAAGCCAGTCAGAACAAGACAGATCTCACATGATCTCACTCATATATGGAATCCAGTGATGAAAAAGAATAGATCCAGAAACATAGAAGCATGGAACAGACTGATGTATCTCAGAGAGAAGGGGAGTGGGTGGGAGGGAAACTTTTATGCATATATGCATAATACCTGGACACTGACAATAGTGGGGTGAAGGCGTGGGGTGGGGTGGGCTAGAAGGGGTCAATGGTGACTAAAGGATATTTGAATACTTTCAACCTAAAGATTAAAAAAACAATAAGATACTTTAATATGGACAAAATGGAAAGAAAAGCTTCTTGGTTTACATGTTAACGAATAAAACCATGGAGAAAACAATCCTCCCGTTTGCACAATAATTTCTTTGTAGCTTAAAATCATCAAGCAAGTTATTTCTGACCAAAGATTTTTCCATCTTTCGCCCATTTCTTTCCCTGAAATGCCCACTCTTACCTTTTCCCATGGTTGAACATAATGAAAGGATTATTTCACATAACATCATACTAATGATAACACTTAATTGTGCAGATGCTTTCATTCATATAAGCAGTATAATATGAATTCCCTAACAATTTTGTGAGTTAGGAACAAAGGAACTGTGAGAGTCTCAGATTCAGGAGCGCAATTGTGAACTCAGCGTTCATCTGTAGGCCTGAAAACATCGAAGAGCCTCAGGAAGTACTCAAATGAAGATTACTTTCCCAGATAAAGACACTGCAGTTCAGATAAAATAAATGACTTGCCCAGCAAAACCTTCACACAAAAGTACAGGAATTAAAACTCAAACCATCTGCAAGTGAGGCCAGCAGCTATTTTTCTATAATAGCATTTTCCCCATGAAATGGCAACACATGTAGCTATTAACAGCTATTAACCTTTTTGCTCAAATTTACATTGCTCCCTGGTAGAGAACCTTGAAGAAAGAGGTACAAGGAGAAATGAAAGGAAATATCACGGGTCTGCAGTGATAGACTGTGGAATGCCTTGAGTATCTGAGAAGCAGCGGGAACACTGGATGCCTCTAGGTAGGGCTGCCTGCTGACAAAGGAAAGATGAGTTCGTAAATGAAATGTTCAGGTTTTAAAGGGAAATTACTTCTTTCTGTTTCCAACGGGGCCTCTGAAAAAGCAAATCAAAAGTGGTCTTTTTTTTTGAAAATGAATTTCCGCAAGCTTTGAGAAACAATGTCGCTTCCCGACTCTTTTGTCTTATTCTGATAACGATCTCAAGCAAATAGCTCATCATTTCGGTCTGTCTCAATGAGGACGCTGGATTGCTTTGGAAACCACAGACATGGATGCTGAAAAAAAAAAAAACACCCACACACACAACTGAAGCTGAATAGCAGTAACATCTTCATGCTGTCAAGAATATGAAGTCATCTGTGTTCTGTCACCCCAAGGCTTCTCATTCTTGTTCAGCAAAAATATACGCTTGGCAGTTTTTGCCATGCGCAAAAGCATTGGTGATTGAAAAGAAGCCAGCGTTCCCGAAGGAGAGGTTTAGTGGTGCTCCTGCTAATCAGCCAGGTTATCAGGAAAGGTACCCTGACCCCTTACTTACTGCAGCAAAGAAGCCTGCACACGTGGTGACATGACAACAAAAGGGTGTTATTTTAGGATTTGGGTTTGTGGTACTTCAGGTGAATTTTCAAGGAAGTGGGTTTGGATTGGGTGCTGTCAGAAATTGGAGGCAATTTGGTGACTGAATGTCTTTTCAAAAATATATTTTATTGATTTCAGAGAGGAAGGAATAGGGAGAGAGAGAGAAACATCAGTACCTTGACCAGGAATTGAGCCGTGACCTCCTGGTTCATAGGTCAACGCTCAACCACTGAGCCACACCAGCCAGACTGGTGACCGGATATCTTAACAATTTTTGTACAGTAGGTATAATAAAGGAAGTGGGTTTGTACATGGTAAAGAAGCAACAGCCATCTTTTAAGCTGGAGAGCAGCAAGTTTGGACACATAGTGTTCTTGTTTTTGTCTGAGCTCAGACCTGCGTGTGGAATAGCCACGTTTTCGTCTCACTCCATCATGGACACATGGACACGGACTGATCCCCTCTGATGCTGGTATGCTGTTAATTTTTGTTCAGAGTCAGCAAGAGTAGACCGGGTTCCACTAGTCAGGGTTGCTTTGTTCTTTCTCAGTGATCATCCGGGTTGTTAATGGAGAACCACCTCTTCCCTATTGTGAGACCCTGTGGTTTTAGGTGAGGCCGACTCTGTCCCGCCTCTAAGGATGGGCATGGCTTAGGTCTAATCAATGTAACTTCTTTATCTCTCAGTCCACATTGAATAATTTAGAGATGAGCACTTGACCCAAGGGGGTCCAAGGATGGGTAACATCCATGGAATTTTTACGACAGTTACCTAGAAAGAGGTACTATTTTAATGAAACCATTTAGGCCTAGAGATTAAAAAGAGCTAAGCTGTTTCTGCTCCCTAGATGAACAGTTGCAAGCCCTTAGCCCAGTGGTTCTCATAAGACGGAAAACCATAAAAATACTCGAGGAATCCACAGGCAGCACAATCTCAGACATATGCTGAAAGAACTTCTTCACTGATACTGCTCCAAGGGCAATGGAAGCTAAAGAGAAAATAAACAAATGGGACTACATCAAAATAAAAAGCTTTTGCACAGCAAAAGAAACCATCAACAAAACAACGAGAAAGCCCACTGTATGGGAGAATATATTTGCAAATGTTATCACTGATAAAGGTGTTATCTCCAAAATCTACAGCCAACTTATACAGCTTAATAAAAAGAAGATAAGTGATCCAATAATAAAAAAAAAAAGGGTAATGGACCTAAATAGAACCTTTTCAACCTTTCTAATGCTGCGACCCTTTAATACAGTTCCTCGTGTGGTGGTGACCTCCAACCATAAAATTATTTTTGTTGCTACTTCATAACTGTAATTTTCTACTGTTATGAATCATAATGTAAATATCTGTGTTTTCCAATAGTCTTAGGCGACCCTGCTAGCGGTTCTCAACCTGTAGGTTGAAAACTGCTGCTTTAAAGAAGCAAGCAAGGTGGCAGAGATGCGAGGGAAGCAAGCTGAAGGAAGCCCTATTTTTGCATGAATAGGCCCAAGTAAGCCCTATTCTTGCAGGAATCTTCCTGCAACAGAGCCCTAGTGTATATCTATGTTATATCTATATTATATCTATATTATATTATATATATATATATATATGTATATATATATATATATGATATCTATATTTTATCTATATTATATCCATATGATATCTATATTATATCTATATTATATATATATGATATCTATATTATATCTATATTATATCCATATGATATCTATATTATATCTATAGCTATAGCTATATAGCTATATAGCTAGCTAGCTAGCTAGCTAGATATTTAAAAAAGAAATAGGCAATTTGAACATTTGGTCAAGTACAATCAGGGAGTTTGGGGTTCTGAGGATCTACCAGTGTCTTGGTGAGAAGGATAATGAAGATTTCCTTATATCTAGTGCTTTGGTTACTTTAGGCTGCCAATTAAGAGATTCCGTGTTTAATCTCTGATTCATTAAGCTTCACGCTTGTGTCTGCTCCTATGGAATACCTTGCTTTTAGGTGTTATCCTGAAGCCAAGGAGTTCAGACCCCTCAGAAATTATCTTGTATTAAAAAAAGGTTGGAAGACTAGACTAACAGCCACAAGAAGGCAGTCACATGGCATACTGTTAGCCATTAGAGAAATTGCCTAGCCTCGGATCTGGTAGACTGTAGGAAAATGAATAACCAAGGCAGCAAGAAACAACTGCCGGGTCCTGACTAGTGGTCACATGGTATAAATTTTGTTGCGCTGAAGATAACCTCATGCCTTAAGTTGTGTTTCAGCCCTCGAGCCCTGCAGCGGAACAACCTCTGGCCATGTCCCCATGAAACAAGACTGAGGGATGGGGAAGCTACCTCAAGACCAGGAATCATGATTTACTGCCTTTACCTCACTCTTTTTTACTTATTTATTAATTTTAAATGTATTTTATTGATTTTTTTACAGAGAGAAGGAAAGAGGGATAGAGCGTAAGAAACATCAATGAGAGAGAAACATTAATCAGCTGCCTCCTGCACACTCCCTACTAGGGATGTGCCCGCAACCAAGGTACATGCCCTTGACCGGAATCGAACCTGGGACCCTTCAATCTGCAGGCCGACATTCCATCCACTGAGCCAAACTGGTTCTGGCCTTACCTCACTCTTGTCCCATCAGTTTCACCCAGGACTCCAAACCCCTTACTGATGATGATTTAGGATTTTATTCTATAAACCCCTTGTCTGCAGACCAATGAGGAGTTTGTTTTTTTTTCCAGTATAAGATGCCCGTTCTCCATTGTGTAGCTCTATACAATAAATGCCACTCTATTTCACTGCATCCCGGTGTCAATGAAAGTCAGTGGCAGTAATTGGCTACCCACAGCGCTGGGTGGATGCACTCTTTGCTAGGTTACACCCTTTCCTTTAAGACAGTCTAAAACGGTTCAAATCCCAATTCCCATGAACAGTGGGAAACTGTCATTAGAAAGAAAATCTGTGAGGTTTGCTAGGGAGGAAGAACTGATTTTCCTTGATTCAGTCCATCCTGCAGCCTGCTTCTCCACCGCTCTCCGACTCCCCGCAGATAATCTGAGCTCCAGAGCTTCCGTCCTGCTATTAGGGTAAGAGAAAACGCCTTACTAATTCCTCGTTAAATTCTGTCTTTAATACCCCTGCTTCTGCAGCCTCTACTTATACACTGGTATCAGTGAGTAAAATGCTTTACCAATCATGCATAAATGACGCACTAATTTAGGAACAGCAGGTTATGGTGTTATCCAAAAGCTGAGGTGTTAAGACCCTTCAGAAAATATCTTTTATTAAAAAAAATGTCTGTATACTAGTTTGGACCAACAGCCACAAGAAGGAAGTCTCATAGCACAATGTTAACATAATATCATGTGGCCTCAAATGCAAATAAGGTTAAAATAGTTTCCTTTAGCAACTGTTTTTATACCCTTCATATATGAACGTGTTATTCATATAAAAGTTAGGTAAACATATTTAAGTTATAATGAAATGATCAAATACAAAATATTTTAAATGCAATAGCTGTTGCATATAGAGAGAGTACTGTGATAAGAACAAGGAAATATATTAAGGAACTTTACAAAGAAAACCAGATTAGTCAATACAAATTTTAATCATGCATTGGTTTTTAAAACACATTCCTACATTATTAGCATTCATACCAAGAATGATTTTGTTAAACCGAACATCACGGTGTTACTCAAATTGATAACAATGTGTTTCCTTTTACTAGTAGATCTACACCCACTGCAAGAATGCTTTTTAGATGAGCTATTGTTCTCACTCATCAACCCAGAACTATCGTAATGGGCAAACTAATAAGAGACTTCTCAAGATTTTATTTATTTTACTCAAAAATGGTGGCCAGTACTTCAGAATTATAATAGGGCAAGGAAATACTTAGTTTCTTCATGATAAATATAAAGAGATCTGGCTGATTTAAGTACAAGATAAGAATTTTACAAAATTTAAAACACTGTTATTTTAGTGCTATCAGATAGCACTAAATTAAAAATATTAAATACATTTAGAAAACAGTCAAAACAATATTACCTACAGAAACATAAAATGTTGAATCCGATCATTTTTGTTTCAATAAAATATCCCTTAAACATTTTCATTTAGAATAAGGAATGCGTTGTGGTTGCCCAAGTGATAGAGAATCTATGCTCATACTGCCATTCCATGATTCAGGCCTGAAATGCTGGCTTGTCTTTGCTAATACTAGTATATGGATTGCTTATTTTAGGGTTTTCCACTGGGAAGAAGAGAAATTATGGCTTAATTAATAGGCTTTACACCAAACTGTGCATATTTTGTATTATGCATTTCATAATTAATTCACATATATTTTAACATTTTTTCATTAATTAAAACTATAGAATTTTACAAATTAAATCATAAAGGTATCAATTTTCCTGTATTTTTACATCTATCTTTATTTGATAAGAGAGCTACAGAGGGAATTAGGGAGATCTACAATACATATTTGCTCCATACTTCTTAGCTTAAACGTTTATTATAGGATAACAACCCATTTGAGCTGCCTTCAGTGCATCATGGAGAACACATTCTGGAGTCTTCATGTCTGTTAGGCAACATTATTCTTTGATGAATTAGGATGTGCAGCGCCTCACTAGGTTCTATAGGGAGATAAGCCTGCCTTCAAAAATCTGATAATTTGCTGGGACTGGTTTGGCTCAGTGGATAGAACGTTGGCTTGCAGACTGAAGGGTCCCGGGTTCGATTCCGGTCGGGGGCATGTACCTTGGTTGCGGGCACATCTCTACTGTGGGGCATGCAGGAGGCGGCTGATCGATGTCTCTCTCTCATCTATGTTTCTGACTTTTTATCTCTATCCCTTCCTCTCTGTAAAAAATCAATAAAATATATTTTTTTAAAAATCTGATAATTTGAGGCAGAGAGCATACATGGTGAACAGGTGTAATTAGAATGTATTAGCAAACTTATGAGAACAAGTCATAGATGAACTGATATTATTGGTGATGTTATATCAAGCCCTTGAACCACGTCTCTGAAGTCAAGCTAACGTTACACTTTTGATCTCTATGTCATGAAAACAGCCACACAAGTAGTATATCATAAAAACAATCACATAAACTAAACAAAAAGGCCAACAAAAAACCCCATGAGCTTTAAGAAGCTAAACCTACCTCTTAAGAGTCTTGGCTAGTAGGTCTACCAGTAGGATGAACTTTTGAGATCTCTGAGCCTGTTTATTCCTCTGAAAAAATATGAAAAGTTATCTGTCTCCTAAAACAGAATTATGCAAAAATATGTGCCCGACATATTGTAAGAATTCTAAAAATATAACTTGTATTACAATGCATACAGTAGTATTCTCTGACAAATACACAACTGTAGAAACAGTGGTGTACATGAAGGTACAAAATAAAACCTCTTGCAAAGCAGCTGAAAAGGATAACAAGAACTTAGAATGAAAGAGTATATAATCAACTGTAAGACCATGGAAGGAAGTTAAAACTTAGATTTCCAAGTCGGAGGTTATAATTTAATAATTTGGCTTATATTGGCAATGGAATTCTAGTCTCCATCTTTAAAGAGAATGGTATATAGGAGTGAACAAATAAGTAAACAGAAAAGAAAATTCTTATGAATACATCCAAATATAAATGTATATTTTAATGATTGTTAAAATCCTCACCTGAAGATTTTCCCCCCATTGTTTTTTAAAGAGAGAGTGGAGGGAGGGAAAAAGAGGAAAAGAAAGGGAGAGAGAGAAACACCGATGAGAGAAAGACTTATTGATTGGTTGCCTCCCAGTCATGACTAGGGCTGGGGATCTAGCCTGCAACCTAAGTACCCTTTGGTCCATAGGTCGACGTTCTAACCACTGAGCACACTGGACAGGGCTATAAATGTACATTTTAGGCATGAAGATGCTGACTTACAGAACTCAGGCAGAAACTGTCCCCAAAGAACCTAGCGCGATGGAAAAAATAAAATGTGGGAAATGATTTAAAGAGAAATTCTCAAACTGCACTGGAAGTTTAACCAAGCCACAGCATTATTTTCTGTCCATCTATTTTCAGTCCTTCCGCTCTTGGTCTGAGAGGAAAATTCATAGAGTAATCATGCAGATAGTGAAAAAAGCTCAAGTGAATCCTATCATATCATATTGGTGCCAGGAGCAGGTCCAGAGAAAATTTCCCCATCTAGCATTTGTATATACACTGAGTGGCCAGATTATTATGATCTCTGAATGCATAATATGATCTCTCAGAGAGAGAGAGAGAGAGAGAGAGAGAGAGAGAGAGAGAGAGAGAGAGAGAAAGAGATAGGCCTGGTGCATTGATTTTGTGCATGGGTGGGGGTCTGGCCAGCCTGGCCAGGGGGAAGGTTCATGGGCGATGGGCAGTTGGCTGGCCTGCCTGCTGGTCGAACTCCTGGTCGAGGGGACAATTTGCATATTATCCTTTTATTATATAGGATATACACTGAGTGGCCAGATTTTATTATGAGTTCAGAGATCATAATTATCTGGCCACTCAGTGTGTGTGTGTGTATTCTCAAAGAAATATTCTGATTCTAAGATAGGCAGGATAAATAAATAAAACTATGGGGGGAACTATGTAAAATTATAAAAGAAGAAGTGATGATGAGTTGGAAACAAGATTAATAGGAGGAAGAGGAAGAGGCTCTAGGAAGAGTGAAGGGAGATAGGCATGCAGACAGAGAACAGAGAAATCAGCCAAAGAGAAAGAAGTGGAGCACACCTTAGATATGTGTTCCTTAAAGAAAAAAGAGCCCTAGTCCATTTGGCTCAATGGATAGAGCATTGCCTGAGAACTGAAGGGTCTCAGGTTCGATTTAGGTCAAGGGCACGTATGTACATCAGTTGCAGGCTCAATCTCGGCCCTGGTTAGGGTGTGTGCAGGAGACAACCAATCAATGTGTCTCTCTCACATCGATGTTTCTCTCTGTGTGTCTCCCTCCTTTCCACTCTCTAAAAAAACAAGAAAGTTTAGACAACCCTCCAAAATTTCAAGCAAATGAGAAAGAAATATGCCTCTATGAAAATGAGGTTATGAGTTATAAGATGGTATAAAAACAGAATGAGATAAAAAGAGAACTGCCAGAATTAAGGAATTAAATGGAGGAGAAAACCACACAGAAATTTAAAATGCATGCAAAGTAGCAAAGAGCAAAAACAATGCTACCAAGACGTGAGTCAGTGGTCTAGAAGCAAGTATTGGCAAAAGTCACAGGGAGAGTGAAGAGTAGATAGTGGCTGGCCTAAAAAAGCAATAGAGTGCATGGAATAGAAAATAAAAGTTTTTAGAATATGACGCAAGGGAGTTTTTCTATAATAAAAGCCTGGATATTCAACCTGAAAGTGCTCGCTATGTACCAAGAAAATTCATAAGGAATATTAATGTGAACATAGATCCTAGTAAAATGACTAAATCACTAATATAGAGTCCTACGAGCCTTTAGTCAGAAAAATCAGGCCATTAATTTGGGGGAGAATATGAAGATGAACTACGATTTTTCTTCGAGAAGTAAAAACAGTAATATCTACTGAATTAAAAAAAACATTTTCCTAACTTTTAAAAGCTAATATGTACATTATAGAAAACCGAAAAACCCAACAAGCAAAAGATACCAAAAATATCCTTAACCACAAGAAGTTTACAGTTTCACTAAAATGTCTAGTTCTGTGTGTGCACATGAGTATACATTTACGCGAGTGAGCACATATTTCTCTCTTTAAGAACATGTAATATGCATCACTCTTTCAGATAAAAAGGTATTTACCAGTTCAAAGCCCCATGACTATTTTCATAACAAACAATACAACATAATCAGGATAGAAATGCAATCTTGCTTTTCTCAAGGTCAAAAATTGCTTAAGCCTCTGGATTCAAAATGTTGTCAGAGTTAAAACACTGCATTCCCATAATGATCCATTTAAAATGAGACACAAGGCCACAGAGTACTGTAAGTAGAATGCTACTAAGAGAATTCATTATCAGGTGCATGCTATTAAAATAATAGGTAGAAGGCATTTCTATTAAATTCTTTGACAATGTAGTCCTATAGTATAGCCAAAAACATGCACACATACATCAGTCTTCTGTCTCTTTGCCTGATCCAGTATGTAAGTACAAAGAAAAGTTATGTTCAAAGAGAAGGTTTAGCCTTTTCCTTCCCCAAACACAAGGTTTCATGTGAATTTTAAGCAAAAATCCAATATGTGAACAAAGTGTGTTACTTTACCGCCTCTACCTTTAATGAACATGTGCACCTCAGAAAGTGGCTATTTCAAAAATGACATAATATAGTTAACTCTATACTCAGTTGTAAGGAGTAATATTTTCCCTTTGCATTTCTCCCTTCCAATCTACTTTCACCCAGTGCTCAAGTCCTGGTAGTATACTGCTCACAGAAGTGGTTTGGCATTACGTTTTCAAAGAAAATATTTCCCATCAATATTTTCAATACCATTCAAATGTTTTGTGTTATTAATTACTACTACTATAAATGCATTGGGTATGTCTAAATATCTAGAAAATTTAGCCTGTGGGATCAAGCTAAAACCAGCTCTCCGACATCACCCAAGGGGTCCTGGATTTCGAGAGGGTGCAGACCAGGCTGAGGGACCCCATCAGTTCAGAATCAGGCAGGGAGGGTCAGAGGGAGGGTTAAAGGATGTGTCAGACCATCTTGCTCAGTCCCAATCTGCCAAACCTCCGCAGCAAGCTAACCTACCGGTCAGAGCATCTGCCCCCTGCTGGTCAATGCATGTCATAGCGACTGGTTGACCAGTTGCCTGTCTGCTCCCTAGTGGTCAGTGTACATCATAGCGGGCAGTTGAGCAGCCTTAGCATATCATTAGCATATTACGCTTTGATTGGTTTTTCGGTTGTTCTGCAGTTCAGTATTTGCATATTACCCTTTTATTATATAGGACACAATGAAAACTGCACACATGTAATGATGTGCCTTCTAATTGTACACATCCTGGTCCTCTCTTCCTCCTCTATAGCATCAATCCAATAGACAAGTATACGCGAATATACTGTTTGGAGGTGGCTGAACAAATTCAAATTAATTGCCATCAGTATTTTACAAAACACAAACTTCACTATGAGTTTCAACACAAAGCATACAAATAGGTTATTTTATCCATAAAATTAAGAATTCAGCTTGCCTGGCATGGCTCAGTAGTTGAGTGTCAACCTTTGAACCAGGAGGTCATGGTACTACTCCCAGTCAGAACACAAGCCCGATTGTGGACTTCATCTCCAGTTGTGGACAGGTAGCCAATGTTCTGTCTCATCATTGATGTTTCTACCTCTCTCTTCCTAGCCCTTCCTTTCTGAAATCAATAAAAAATATATAAAAAGAATTCATAAAATTATTCAACACACACACACACACACACACACACACACACACACACACACACATACATACAGTGGTACCTTGAGATACGAGTGCCCTAACATACGAGATTTTTGAGATTTGAGCGGTCAAGCGAGCGATTTTTGCTTTGAAATACGAGCAACATTTGAGATAGGGGTCATCGCGCAGATCGGCCGGCTGCACACGACTCACCAGTTTACCACAACTCGAGCGTCTCATAGTTTCCCATGCCTCAAGGTTATGGAACGAATTAAACTCGTATCTCGAGGTACCACTGTATGTATGTATGTATGTATGTATGTATATTATGTATATATATATATATATATATATATATATTAGATGTTGCAACATTAGATTTATTTTTAATTATATAACATAAACAGAGAAAAATAAAATACAGCTCAAAGAGGATGGCTAGCTATTTCACTCCCAAAAGGTAAATTTTAATTTACATGAATTTTAATATTTACAAAATCTCTTCTTTTACTACCTCTATTATTTTTAAAAATATTTTTATTTATTTCAGAGAGGAGGAAGAGGGAGAGAGAGAGAGAGAAACATCAAAGATGAGAGAGAAACATTGATCGGCTGCCTCCTGCACGCCCCCTACTGGGGATCGAGCCCACAATCTGGGCATGTGCCCTTGACCAGAATCAAACCCAGGACTCTTCAGTCTACAAGCTGACACTCTATTCACTGAGCCAAACCAGCTAGGGCTACTACCTTTATTTTTAACATACTTTCTGCATCTCAGAAAATTTGGGACATTAAGAATAATTAGATATTCCAGAAAAGGACACTGACTTACCAACTACCCCTACAGAAGAAGAATAAAATGCGTAGACAACAATGGTTTTTACGTAAAAATATCTTCCTAACATGAAATCTTTCCTTCCTCTCAGGGACGTCTGCTCCACCTCCAAACCACTGAACTAATGTCCTGTGTTGCTCTGGTGTCCATTCTAGTGGGGCCTAAGGAATCCATTTCTAAAACGCGTGCTAGGAGACATTTGTTTTATAAGATTTATTTATTTTTAAGCGAAAGGTCACATAAAATAATACCTATGATATTTATTTTTAATCAAAAGTCAGCAACCTCTTTAGGTTTTAGAAGCCTTCATATGGTGACATAAGGATTTGAAGTTGTCTCCTGAAAGGTTGAAGGGCTTATAGCATTATTATATTTAAAATTGTTTTTCTTGAAATATTAATATTTATTGCAGGCAACATTATTATACTTAAACTCATTTTTTTCTTGAAAATTAATGTTGATTGCAAAAATAAATAAAAAAATAAGTAAAAGGTTGAGGAGAAACTTGAGAGAAGTCTTTTTATACTAAACTAACGGCCCGATGCACGAAAATTCGTGCAAGAGTAGGCCTGCCTTCCCTCGGCTGCCAGCACTGGCTTCCCTCTGGAACCCAGGACCCAGGATGACTTCCCTCCAGCCCAGCTTCCACAGGAAAGACATCCAGAAGACAGACGTCCAGTCTAATTAGCATATTGCCCTTTAATTATTATAGAAGATGTGTCAAGCCTTGTCTAAGCCACCAGTACCTCTTTCAAAACACTGGGCTCTCCCTGCTGGCCAAAGGCGACACGCTGGTCCTGCACTATTGTCCCCCCCACTCTCCAGATCTGGCAGCAGGCTGCCTGCCCACCTGCCCACCCCTCCCTTGGCATCTCCGGAAGCCTCACTCGCCTGCCAGACAGCCAGGCTTTGCTCTGTCGTGATCTGCACGAGGAGGCCGCAAGTACTGCTGCACTTGGAACGCAGTGGCTGAGTCAGGTCCCGGGATGACCATGACAGTGAGGCGGAGCTCACCTCACCCCTGGCCGGCAGGTGTCAGATGGCAGGCCCCCGTCAGGACTGGGTGGCCAACACTGCAAACTCTGGCACAGATTACTGCTGCTTCCCAGCCTGACAGGAACTCAATGTGTCTGTCCCCAGTTGCCAGAGTGCGTGCAGGCTGGTGGCTGGAAGGTTCTAGAACACGAAATGGGCTGGCATGCTTGATCAGAAGCGCTGTGGGGGAGAGGGGTAAAGGGGCAGACACCAGTATAAGGCCCCTTTTATAAGCTTTCAATACATGCTAGAAAGATTGTGTATTCTGCCATTTCCCCTCAAATCAATGAGTAAATAAAAAGAAACCTCATTTTAAAATTGGATGATTTGAAAATGTCCCCAAAGCCAGTAAGTAAGTGTACTAAGTTTCTAAATATCATTATTCATTTGAAATCATATTGGGATACTTCCATACACTTAAACGCCTATCTGCGGGGTACCCAAGAATTCCACTCAATTCTAATACTCTCTACATGAAGATAGCACAGATTCCACAGGCAAAGGGCTCAATCCCAGAAGACTGTCGCTCTTTCCACTTCTGATAACCAAATCTGCTCTATTTTTCTGAGTTTTTTTTTTTTAATTCCACATATCATTGAGATCAGACCGTATTTGTCTTTCTTTGACTTTCTTCACTTAACATATCCTCAAGTTTCGTATTTGTTGTAAATGGCAGGATTTTCTTCTTTTAAAGGCTGAATAGAATTCCATTGTGTGTGTGTGTGTGTGTGTGTGTGTGTGTGTGTGTGCATGTGTCCTATAGCACATTTTCTTTATCTATCATCTGTTTATGGACACTTGGGTTGCTTTCATATCTTGACTGTTTGTTGTAAATAATGGTGCAATAGACATGGGGTTGTAGATTCCTCTTTGACACAGTGATTTCATTCCCTTCAGCTATATAGCCAGATGTGGAGTTGCTGGATCATACGGTAGTTCTTTTTTAAATTTTTTGAGGAACCTTCCTACTGTTTTCCATAGTGGCTGTACACATTTACAATCCCACCAACATAATGCTCTCCAGGTCCCTCCATGTGGTCTCAAAGGGTTGGCTTTTCTCTACATCCTCGCCAGCATTTTGTTCTCTCTCATTTTTCGATGATAGCTGTTTGGACAGGTGTGAGGTGACATGTCATTATGGTTTTGATTTGCATCTCCCTAATGATTAGTAATGTTTAACACCTTTACAGAAACACAGTTGTTGTTGTTGTGTGTGTGTGTGTGTGTGTGTTTTTGTACAGTCACCCCTACCCCCTTTTGAGCAACAATAATTTCCAAGAAATATTTTTCTGGATCACAAAATAAGGCTGGTCTCATTAGAATTGGCATGATTATTTAAATAGATACAGTGAAAAGGATTTTTTGTATAAGCCCTTTCAAGTTTTCTTTGCTGGAATCTCAAGTTGGAATTTTAAAATCTCTTTTTAGAATCCTTACTTAATTTATATGTTTTCTGTAGATTTTAATTTTTTAAAAAATATGCATAGGTTTATACGCAGAAAAACATTAAAAATGCAGAGTCCATTTTTATTTTGATTCACATTGAGCATTGCCCTGGGTCTCTGGTTTTCTAGTCTTCTGTCATCTTTGCTTCAAACTGCTGAAGTAATATGGCCATTGCTCCTGTCACTGATGTACTTTGCCATTATACAGAGTTGTGCCAGGATATGGCATTGAGAAGTTGATAAGGCAGTGTGCCAGGCAGCAGGGGTGGCTCATTTGAGGGAGGCTGGTGTTCCTTTCATGGCAGGTACCAGTAATTAGAGTCAGATTCATTCATTCATTCATTCATTCATTCATTCATTCTTAATTTAAATCAAGAATTTAAATTCTTAATTTATTTTTCTATTACAGTTCACTTTCAACACTATTTTGTATTGGCTTCAGGTGTATGGCATAGTGGTTAGACAATTATACTTTCCAAAATGTTCCCCCTGATATTTCCAGTACCCACCTGGCACCATACATAGTTATTACAATACTAGGAGCCCAGTGTGCAGTTCAAAGTTGTGTAGCACCTCCCACCCTCGAGTCGCTGGTCCGGCCCAGCCTACCTCTCTAGCCCTTAAATCAGCCATGGCCACTGCTGATAAGGCCCTCCCCCAGCACAGGCGTGCGGAGGCCCCTTCTGCCCTGCTCCCAATGCTGTGCGTGCAACCTCCTCCTGTCTGGTCGACCTGTTGTGGCATCCCAGTTAATTAGCATATTTCTATATTTTATATATATACTAGAGGCCTGGTGCACAAAATTCTTGCATGGGTAGGACCCCTGGGCCTGGCTGGCGATCAGGGCTGATCGGGCCTTCAGCTACTTCCAGGGCCTTCTTTCGTTTCATGCTGCCCTCTGATGATCAGCGCACTTCATAGCGAGCAGTCAAACTCCTGGTCAGTAGATCTCCTGAGGTGACAATTTGCATATTAGCCTTTTATTATTTAGGAGATATATATATATATATATGTGTGTAAATTATTAACTATGTTCCCTATGCTATACTTTACATCCCCATGACTATTTTGTAACTACCAATTTGTACTTCTTTTTTAAAAAAATATATGTTATTGATTTTTTACAGAGAGGAAGTGAGAGGGATAGAGAGTTAGAAACATTGATGATAGAGAGAGACATTGATCAGCTGCCTCCTGCACAGCCCACATTGGGGATGTGCCTGCAACCAAGATATATGCCCCTGACCAGAATCTAACCTAGGACACTTCAGTCTGCAGGCCGATGCTCTATCCACTGAGCCAAACTGGTTTCAGCCAATTTGTACTTCTTAATTCCTTCACCAGTACCCCAAGTCCTTTCCTTTCCTTGGCTAGAAAGCCAATCCAAGAACATGTTCCTTCATATCTGAATTACATATAGATTTGAATCTCTTTTCTTTTTTCTCTTTTCTTGAGGTCACCAAAATATTCTAAGATTCCTTGGCATGCCATGGGGTGATTTTCCCTACATACATGTAAAACGAGAACCCTTGAAAGCGATGTAGCAGGCCATTTTTTCCAAGAAGGTTTTATAAGAATTTGCTCCATAAAGTCAACCTTAGCTCCTTAAAAATGTCTAGTAATATCTTATTAAATAAAATTGATTCCCAAACTTTATATTCCAGACAATGCTTTGGTTTCATAACCAATGATTCCAAGTACGTTCCGTTAACAAGGAGGATGGAATCATAGAATCTATGCAAATAACTATATTGCCATTAAAATAAGAATACTCAATAAGAATTTCTGAATTATAGAGGGCTCAGGCAGGGAGAGAAAAATAATGTTTTATTTCTTTTTTTACAGAAGCATAGTCTACTGAATTGTTACAACTTAGAGATAGCTGACATGTAGAAAATAGAACATTAAAGTACCAGCAATATTCCTAAGAAAACCTATAATCATCCTTCATCAATTCAATCAGTTCTATGTAATTAATTCTTGTTCCATTTGATTTTGGGTTTCCAGTCTCATGAACCAATTGTTTTCCCTGACTCTAGCTGCTGAGATGGTCTC
Source organism: Lasiurus borealis (assembly GCA_004026805.1). Classification (NCBI taxonomy): domain Eukaryota; kingdom Metazoa; phylum Chordata; class Mammalia; order Chiroptera; family Vespertilionidae; genus Lasiurus; species Lasiurus borealis. Next base: position 107,517 of record PVJN01002088.1, on the reverse strand, counting down.
AAAGTGGCTTAAGTGATACCATCAGAAGCCTGTGCCCATGAGTACACATAACCACCATAGTCTTTTTCAGTGGATTTCTGAGATAGTCCTTCTTTGTTGAAGACAAACATTCTGGCCTGTAGATGATAGCATACACTTTCATAGAAGCATCAAAGTATATATATGCAAAAAAAACCTTCTGTAGGTGACAAAAAAAAAAGGCTGTGGTTAACTTATTACTGATTTTCAAAATGAAAGATCTAATGAAAGTTCATTTTAAAAATAATGTGATTAACCAGGAAATTTGGTTGTTTTATGGCATGCAAAATAAAGTCAATCCCAAGAAGTTTTAGACAAAGTATGTATAACTGTAACAATGATCCCTATTTTCAATGAAGACTGGTTATCTAATTCACATATTTACAGAGGAAAATAATCTTTAGATATAACATATAATTCTGAGACATAATATTCCATGAGTACATCAAGCATTTATTTAGAATACACCAAAAATATATCAAGAGTACCAAGTCTGGCGTAGGTCGTAAGCATCTGAATATTAATAAAACTCCATAGGTAAGTGATATGAATTCTCAATTAAAAAACACTGGACTGGAACATATTGGATTCAATTTTAGAAGTAAAATTGTGACTGACTCAACATTTAAAAAATAACTGAAATTAACACTAATAATATATTATTGGATAATATCAAGAAAAACAGCTAGGACTCTGATAAATGGAAATATCATTTACAGCTAGGGCATTGATAAATCTCTAGGAATTTCATATAATTTCTTAAATATTTATATTAATGATATTTTACCCATGCATATTGAGCCTAAGGAAAGCTAAATGTCTCTTCAATTTGACAAAGCTTCCTGAATAACTCAGGACATATCAAATAAACCGAATTATTCCAACAACTCTTTTTTTACAAGATGAACAAAACAAATCCTTTGTTATTAGCTAGGGTCCTTCTGAGGAAGTGCAAAGTTATCATTTTGGATTTTATTTGAGGAAGGTGAAATGTCAAAATTTGTCAGGAAGTTTGAACATTAAATGGGATCATGGGTCAGTGAAAAACAATATTTGGCTACATATTTAATCCAAGTGACAATGAAAGACTTTAAAAGTAAATATTGGAAGTAATATGATTGTAAAAAAAAAAAAAACACCTTTAGGTCTTTAAAAGTGAGAACATTTTGTTTTTCTAAATAGCCAAGAACTTGATAAAGTCAACATAAGGCACAGGAAATTATTCCAATTAGACATATCCTATTTTGCTTCAAAACAGAGTATCAGAAGAAAAAGACAAAGCTTTTACAGCATCTTATTAGGAGCAGACCAATAATCTAAGAAAAATCATTTCAGAGAGAAAAATAAATTCTAGTTTCTTATCAGTATAATATTTAATATTAAATGCTTTTATTTTTAATTTATTTTTTAATTGCAATATACATTCAATATTATATTGCATTCATTTATGGTGTACAGCAGCGTGGTTAGATAATCATATACTTTACAAAGTGTCTCCCCCACCCAATATTTCCAGTTCCCCACCTGGCACCATACACAGTTATTACAATATTATTGACTACATTTTCTATGCTGTACTTGGCATAGCCATGACTATTTTGTATCTTCCAATCTGTACTTCTCAATTCCTTCATCTTTTTCCCACAGTTCCCCAATACCGCTCTCCTTTGACAAACCTGTCTGTTATCTGTATCTATTAGTCTCTCTCTGTTGTGTTTGTTGATATTGTTCTTAGATTCCACATATAAATGTGGAGGCCCTGGTATCTGGGATTTATTTATCTTCTGCCTTTCTATGACTGACTTATTTCATTAAGCATAATACCCTCTAGGTCCATTCACACCATTGCAAATGATAAGATTTCATTCTTTATTTTGGCCAATTAATAAACCTAATTATTTCAACTGTACAGCACAGTGATTAGACAATCATATACTTCACAAAGTGTCTCTCCCCACCCATTGTATATTTGTATGTACCACCATTTTTTACCCACTCTTCTATATTGATGGACACTTGGGTTGTTTCTATGGTTTGGCTATTGTAAATAAACATGGCCATGAACACAAGGGTGTGCATATTATTTTGAATTAGTGTTTTGCATTTCTTCACATATGTATTCAATGTACTCAGAAATGGATTCACTGGGTCATAAGGGAGTTCTTTTATATTATTATACTAGAGGGCCATGCATGAAATTGTGCACGGGTGGGGGGTGTCCTTCAGCGCAGTCTGTTCCCTCTCCAATCTGGGACTCCTCGAGGGAGGATCGGGCCTAAACGGGCAGTGAGACATCCCTCTCATAACCCAGGACTGCTGGCTCCCAACTACTCACCTGCCTGCCTTCCTGATTGTCCCTAACCACTTTTGTCTGCCAGCCTAATCACTCCATGACCACTCCCCTGACAGCCTGATTGATGCCTAACTGCTTTCCTGCCAGCCTATTTGCCCCTAACTGCCCTCCCTTGCATGCCTGGTCCCTCCCAACTGCCCTTCCCTGTTGGCCTGATCACCCACAACTGCCCTCCTTTGCAGGCCTGGTCCCTCCCCTGCTGGCCATCTTGTGGTGGTCATCTTGTGTCCACATGGGGGCAGGATCTTTTGACCACATAGGTGCAGTCATCTTGTGTGTTGGAGTGATGGTCAATCTGCATATTACATCAGCGTGGTGGTATAGTGGTGAGCATAGCTTCCTTCCAATCTGCATATTACTCTTTTATTAGATAGGATAGAGGACTGGTGCATGGGTGGGGGCCAGCTGGTACAGGGTGTTCCAGATCAGGATAGGGGTTGGGGTGGCCTGGGCGAGGGGCCTGTGATGGTTTGCAGGCTGGCCATGTGCCAGGGTGACCAAGTGGAGGCCCTGATATCTGGGATTTATTTATCTTCTACAATTGAAACTTTATAGCCTGGAGCAGAGCCAAGCCTTCTGCTCGCACAGCCATTGAAACTTTGGTGCCTTAAACAGAGGCCTGGGCCCTGCCAGGGTTTGCAGAAAGGTTGGCTTCCTCCATCACCAGTGGCAACACAAGTCTCCCTCCTGTGGCTGTAGCTATCTTGGTTGGGTTAATTTGCATACTCACTATGATTGACTGGTGGGCGTGGCTTGCAGGTGTAGTGGAGGTATAGTCAATTTGCATATTACTCTTTTATTAGATAGGACTAGTGGGCTGGTGCATGAAATTTGTGCACATTTAAAGGAGGATACAGAGTCAAGTCCCCGCCCACGCACATTTGCCTCAAAATCACGTGAGACCCAGACCCAGCTGCCCCCCTCATTGGGCTAGATCCAGACCTGGCCAGCCCCACCCTTGTCAAACCCCATCGGGCAGGGGGTGTAGCCTCAGGTCACTTTGCCCAGTGCCAAAACAGGGGACGTGGCCTGAGGTCCCCAGATGGGGTAGGGTGTTGTGCCTTGAGGTTCCCCAATAGGTGGGGACCTCACCCTGTCAAGCCCTGCTGGGTGGAGGTTGCAGCCTCAGGTCCCCTGTCAAACCCCATTTGGTGGGGGCATAGCCTGAGTTCCCCTGACCCAGCACTGGGGGTGCACCTTGTGGTCCCCTGTCAAGCCCTGCTGGGTAAGGAGCATGGCTTGAGGTCCTCTGTCAAGCCCCGCCAGGCAGTGGGGCACAGCCTCAGGTCCCCTAGCCCAGTGCTGGGGCAGAGGATGTAGCCTGAAGTCTGCCAGCCTGGTGCTGGGGTAGGGGGTGTGGCCTGAGGTCCCTGTCAAGCCCCACCAGGTGAGGGACATCCCCTGAGGTCCCCCAGCCTGTTGCCAAGGCAGGAGGTATGGCCTGAGGTCCCTCAGCCTGACGCCAGGGCGGGAAGTGTGGTCTGAGGTCCCCTGTCAAGCCCATGGTGGCAGGGGAGAGCACAGCTTCAAGTCCCTGCTGATTGCTCGTTAAGGCTCCTTAAGGGAACTTGGCCTCAGCTGTGGGTGTAGCCATCTTTGTGATGGAGTGATGGTCAATTAGCATATTCCCCCTTTATTAGATAGGATTTTTTTTTTTAATTTCAGAGAGGAAGGAAGAGGGAGAGAGAGATAGAAACATCAATGATGAGGGAGAATCATCAGTCAGCTGCCTCCTTTATGCCCCCTACTGGGGGTCCAGTCAGCAACCTGAGCATGTGCCCTGACTGGGGATTGAAACCATGATTTCCTGGTTCATAGGTCAATGCTCAACCACTGAGCCATGCCAGCTGGGCCTGGTAATTCCATTTTTAATTTGGGAGGAACCTCCATACTGTTTTGCAAAGTGGCTGCATCCTCTCACCAACAGTGCACCATGCTTGCATTCTGCAGGTAGGTTTTCCTGAAGAGTCCTTGGGTCTGAGAGGGGTAGGTGGACTGAAGTAGGAAGTGCTACTCCTGTTGATGGCCTCTTAGGAGTTGTGAATTTCACAGCACCTGCGTTTCAGAAAGGGTCCATGAGTCATTAGCATGAGACCGGAATGACTGTCAATAGGGCCCTAGGTTCACCAGTAAGCAGCCCAAAGCGGCAAAGGTCCTTAGGATGCCAATCTTGGACTGGCTGGTGGCTGTAAGAGTCCTTGAGTTTGTATCCGGAGGGCTGTAAGGTGACTGAAAGGACCCCCTGACTCTCAGTATGTGATCAGATTGATGCTAAAAACCAGGGTGGGGAACCTTTTTTCTGCCACGGGCCATTTGGATATTTATAACATCATTCGTGGGCCATACAAAAGTATCAACTTAAAAAGTCACCTGCTGTATTTGGTCAAACATTTAATTAACTCACTCCTTATGCCTTGGCAGGGCCAGAACAAATGATTTCACAGGACTTACATGGCCTGAGAGCCGGATGTTCCCCACCCCTGCATAAAAGGTAGTGCCTCCCCATCTGAAGAGTCAGCTGTGGTTGTTTTTTGTTGTTGTTTTGACCTGTCCTCTTCTGGATTCAACTTTTTTGAAAAAGTTCAAAAATAGCAGAAGTAAAACAAATGAATCAATCACCAAAGTAACTAGTAAAAGTTTGTTGTGCACATACCAAAAGACAGTTCACCAACTGGGAGCACTCAAACCAAAACATTAAATGAAACTCAGGGATATGTTGTTATAAAGCTCATTCATTCATTCATTCATTCAACATGATGTATTGTTGACACAAGCAGTGACTATTCCTCACAGGGATTGGTTTTAATATTAGAATTTTCTGAAATGATAGGGAATTGCTTAGTGGTTACCTCATATCAACTTTGAGACACAGTTTAAGTTTTGCTTATGATTTCCAGAGGCAAAAAAAAAAAAAATTACCCAGGTCAGATTCATCTTGCCATACAATCTAAATTAAATTTTGTTTGCATTGTTTGCTCAGGGAATTTTCAAGGCTGGTCTCCATTTGTTTTTTTCTTTTTATTTTAGCAAAGCCCCTCATTTTTGTCACTCTCTCAGCAGGCTGAGAGTATGATCAACCGGTATAGCATTATTCTCAGTTACCATCATTGATATAGGCAGGAAGTTAATATGTCCTCTGTGTCCATTAAGTTGAGTGGACAAGTCTGAGGGTCATGTGGTTAGGGTCTTCATTATTTACATAATTATTGTTGATTTCATCCAGTTGTCTGATTTTGATGGATACCATTTGGCATATGAGTGGCTGCATCCAGGCATTTCAGACCTTCGAGAGTCAGCGATGCACTAGAGAGGATAGTATGATGACTATGAGGAGAATGAATAGTAGCCAAGGATTGAACAATTCCTTGGAGCAGATATTCCCAGGAGTCATGATTTAATCAGTTAAACAACTCAAGTGGGTTATAATTTTAAGTTATTTATATAGGCACAACATGATGTATTAGCAAACACATATCCTCATAATTACTTAGGATAGGATGATTGTGAGGATGTTTTATTTCAGGAGGCGGTGTTGCAGGTGAGCTTCCTCCTAAATTAGGCCTCTAAATGATGTGTGCAATCAAGTAATTAAATGAGGCATTTCTATGGAAACAAAAGAAAAATAAAGGTTAATAGTTTGAGCAAATTATAAATTCTTTTTCTGAGTTTGGAGAGCAGCCAGTTGAGAGAATTTCTAGATTTGTTTGAAGAATCTCCAGATGATGGAATGAGGATGGCAGTTTCAGTCTGATAGATTTCTGGTTCACAGTTTGAATGACTTTGATGATATCATCCGGTATTCTGTTGAACTCCCATGTTTTACAAATGAAAAAATATATTTTTAAAAATGTTTTTATTGATTTATTTTTAGAGAGAGAGGACAGGAGAGGGCTAGAGAGATAGAAACAATGATGAGAGAGAGACATAGATGGCAGCCGCTCCCCAGTGGGGATTGAGTTTATAACTCCAGTATTTGCCCTGACTTGGAATCAAACTGGGGACCTCTTGATTCAAATGGATGCTCATCCACGGAGCCTCACCAGCTGGACCTGTTGAACTTTCTTGAACAAGAAATGACCCAGGTCAAGTTAGTCTTTACTTGTATGGATAAACTAGTCTTGTCTGCTCCAAGAATTATCAAGGACTGTTCTCTGTTTTGATTTTAATAACTATAGAAGAGTTAGATAATGGCTGGAAGGGCATCCTGAGTGAGCAATGTGCTCTTTGCTGCTGAAACTCATGCCCAGTAGTTTCTATGGAGAAACATACGCACTACAATTCTAAGTTCAACCCAGCTGCCTTTTAAAAACGAATATGATAAATTCCTAAAAGCAAGTGACTTAGATATTTATCATGCTTGCACTCTTCCAGAGAACACTTATTGAATAAACAAAAGATAACTGGGGAAGTTGCATCCAAATATTTTGCAATGAATACTATATCTATAAAAATATGGGGATGTTGCCCTGGCCGGTGTGGCCCAGTTGGCTGGACATCATTCCGTGTACCGAAAGGTTGCCTACACTGGTTTCAATTCCTGGTCAGTGCACATGACTGGGTTTCAGGCTCCATCCCCAGTGGGGGTCCTGCAGAAAGCAGCCAGTAATTCCTGAAACAAAAGCAGTAATGTATGCATAATCACAATATAACTCCAGTAAACAAAATTAAAACCACAGTCATTATATCTATATAGTAGAAGGAAAAGGAAATACCGTCTGGCCTTAGCTTTTTCTGCTTTGAGGATGGGGTACAGACATAAATATTTGCTAATAAAAATAATTCTTTTATTTTAAAATTTTAATTGCTTTTATGATGGAGAAATATAAGACCATGGGTTGGATAAATTGAGCTTGAATTGCACAGTGCAATAAAGGATGATCAAATTGAACTTTTTCAGCAGCAGATGGTGTGTATATATAGTGCACATATGTATGTAATGTATGTGTATATAACATGTATGTATTTTTTATATATAGACATGCTTGTTTTATTGTGATTCACAGATATTATGTGGTGTTTTGTTTTTTTTACAAATTGAAGATTTGTGGCAATTCTACATGTAGCAAGTCTACTGGTACCATTTTCCAACAGGCTTAGATGATGGATACCATTTTTTTAAGCAATAAAGTATTTTTTAATTAAGGTATATACATTGTTTTTTAGATTTAATGCTACTGCACACTTAATAGACTACAAGATAGTGTAAATATATAACTTTTATGTGCACTGGGAAAACAAAAAATTGTGTGACTCACTCACTGCAATGCTCTCCTTTTAAAAATATACTTTTACTAGAGGCCCAGTGCACAAATTCACGCATGGATAGGGTCCCTAGGCCTGGCTGGTGATCAGGGCATATCTGTGGGGTGACTGACAGGGCAATTGGGGGCCCCTGCTGGCATCTGCCTTGGCCTGCCTGGCACTGCCCACTTGCTAGCCCCAACCCTCACTACCACCCACTTGTTGGCCAGATCTACCCCCCACCACTGCTGCCACAGGTCATCTCCCTCTGTGAGGCAACTGGTGAGGCAATTGGGAGGACCCCCACTGGCACTCACCTTGGCTGGCCTGGGGCCTGCAGACTGGGGGAAGCTCCTGAATTGAATGTCTGCCCCTTGGTGGTCAGGGCATGTCATAGCTACCCATCATTCCACTGGTCATTCCACTGTTCTGTTGATTTGCATATTAGGCTTTTATTATATAGGATTGGTTTCAGGGAGGAGAGAGGAGGAGAGAGAGAGATAGAAACATCAATGATGAGAGAGAAACACTGATCTGCTGCCTCCTGTACACCCTGTACTGTGGATCAAGCCCACAACCTGGGCATGTGCCCTGACTAGGAATCGAACCATGATCCCCCGGTTCATAGTTTGAAGCTCAATCATTGAGCTACACTGGCTGGGCTGCAATATTCTCTTTATTGTGGTGTTCTAAAACTGAAACCACAATATCTCCAAGGTATGCCCATGTTTCAATATATGTATATGTACTGGTATGTATCTGTGTGTGTGTGTGTGTGTGTGTGTGTGTGTGCTTACAAGAGTAGGCAACCATAGGTTTACTGTTGTGAATAGGCAAATCTCAGCTTATCTTTTATTTTTATTAATTCTATTATTATTTATTTGTTTTACAACTGTAAACCTACTTTAGCCCACCCCTGAGATTTTATATATATGCATGCCAGAAAGTTCACCTTGGTTAGGTTTAGAGCCAGAAAATAAAAATTTTATGATGACATGAATTCAGCGCCTTTATGAACAGTAATGTTAAGATGTTTTCTCCACTGTGCTGGCTTATCTTCTTCATGATATTACTTCAAACAATTAGGAAATCTCAGTTATATACATCAGCCTTATTAATAACACAATAAAGGAAAGTTCAGCTTGCTGGTTCCAGATCTGTTTTGAATTTGACTTTCTGAGCCCAAAGCAGAACTTAGAGTGGGAGGAACATGAGACAACAGGATATTCAAGTACAAGAATGGTAGAATCATGAATTAAATGCCAACCAAGTTATTTTATCCCAAATAGAGAAAGTTAATTGAATGGGGATCCGTCAAAACCTGTATTACACTCATACAAATTGGGAGCCAAAATTAAGTTCCATGGTTTCTTTTCACAAAATAACAGAGAAACATAAGTCTGAATAAGGTATTTATATTTATAAAGATCTCAAGTCAAACTAAACACAGACGGTTCACTTTAGAAAGCCCCAGAAAAGAGGAAAGAAGGGAAACAGGATGAATAGAAAATGGGTTGAATGGCTTTTATTGCTATGTCAACTTGGCTCGACTAGTCTCTAGGTATTCAAACACTGCGTTGTGTTGTGAATGGGTTCTTCAGATGTAATTCAAATCTCGAATCAGTTGACTTTCAGGTAAGTTGGAGCTGACATTTAGTTGGCAGGCCACAAAGCAGAGCTGAGGCTTCCCTGAGAGAAAGACGCTATTCCTCCACTTGTGCACACCGGGGTCCACCCACACAATGAACTATTTTCACCTTATTCATGATTTTCCCTGTCTGGCTTCCTCTGGTCCCACAGCCATGCACTCTGTGGATGAAAAGGAGCCACATGCCACCCTGACTAAAGCAGGAAAGGCCTGCATGGTAGCCTTGCAAGCTCAAGAGACCTCAAGTAACCACAAAGGATGGTCTGCAATTAAAACTGTTGTGCCCAGAGTTCGGGGTCCCCAATAATCCACCACTAAGGAGCCTTTAAAGATGCAAAAGCAGAGAGTCTTTATTCAAACCCGGATTTGGCTCTCAGCCTCTTTCTGACGCAGCAGCGAGGCAAGAGACTGGACCGGGCGGGAACAATGAGTTTTATGGGGTAGGATAATTAGGGGGCTTGGGAAGTGATGAGGGTTACAGAGATTGGTCACTTGAATTAGGGTCTTTCTGTGGTTAAGCCTAATTAGGACCTTAGCTGTGTTCCTGGAGCTTCATTGGTCCTTTCAGGTGAGGGTCAGGGAAGTTAAGACATTGCTGGCACACCTGTGGCCACTCCCAGAAAAGGGAGGGGGGTTTAGGCAGGGGTCCCAGCCCTTATAGGACAAGATGGAGGGGAGTCCATTTCCTTTCAAAAACCTTTCATGAAAAAGCAGTTTACAGTGGGCAGTCATGTCCTAGGCTAGTATCTTCCCTGACAAACAAAGATCAACTTCCATCTTTACTGACTGAGCCTATTGTCTTTTTGCATCTAAGATAACTCACCTGTGGAATGGCAGGGTAACCTGTAACTTCCTTTTACCGGACCCCTCAGGGCACAACAAATGGCTCCTGGGAGCAGACCACAGATTCCCTCATTGTTACTGTTATCATGTTAATTGTTGGCTGTTAACTGTCCTATACTCACCTGTGTAAAAGAAGCATATGTCTAACATTTTACTTTTTATCCAATCCCAGAGGTTTCCCTGCCTTGCTTTCTCCCATCTCCCTAATCTATCACCAAAGTTGATTTCTTGTAAGCCACTGACATTTCCTCCTTTTATTGTAATGTATAAAAATAGGTGAAAAAAACTGCCATTCTCCAGATCATTATTTTAATTCATTGAGATTCTGCTTCCCTGCAATTGTCTACAGTTTGGCTCAAATAAACTCATAGGAATTCTTTACAGGTTTGCATGTTTTCTTCTTAACAGTTCCAACCTGTTAATGATTGTCCCTTCCTGTCTCCATTCACAAAAGATATTGGGCTTGATTAACCAGTCACCATAATCATGTAAGCCAATTCCTTGTAATTTCTCAGATAGACAGAGATAGGTTTCTTTATATATTTATTATATTTATATCTTACTGATTCCGCTTTTCTGGTTCCATCCCCATGTAACTGATATATTCTGACAACAATAAAAAAGCCTAGCTCTAGCCAGTTTGGTTTAGTTGTTAGAGCATCCGCTTGAGGACTGAAAGGCTCAATTTCAGTCAAGGACAGGTATATAGGTTACAGGCTCAATCTCATGTGCAGGAGACAATCAATCAATGTGCCTCTCTCAGCTCAATGCTTCAGGGCAAGGAAATGATCCCTCTCTTGTACACGGGTTAGGGAATCCTTACCTAATTCATGCACTCGCGCCCTGTCTGATGGTAAATATTAGGTTAATGTGCCATCAGAAGGCTGGGGGTTACTTCAGAAAATAATAAAATATGTACTCCAGGTTGTGGCTCTTTTATGCTAACCAAGATTTGGCTAGTTTCTTAATAATATACCACTATTGCCCAGCCAGCATGGCTCAGTGACTGAGTGTCAACCTATGAACCAGGAGGTCATGTTCGATTTCCACTCAGGCCACATGCCTAGGTTGTGGGCTTGATCCCCAGTGTGGGCAGTGCAGGAGGCAGCCAATCAATGATTCTCTCTCATCACTGATGTTTCTCTCTCTCTCTCTCCATCTCCCTTCCTCTCTGAAATCAATAAAAATGTATTAAAAAATGACACCATTTTCACTGCTAAGGCGCCGTGATCAGGTCGTTACCACCATAGTCAAACCCTTCCCTTCGCTACACTTTTGTTAGTTGCCAGGTCTCTTTCAATAACCAGCCTTGCTTTTATCAGACACTTGTTTGCCCGTGGGCTTTTTGTTAGCAGATACTTGGCATTTGAAGGTTCTGTCTGGGAACTTTTCATTATTTTAATAAACATATCCATATGTCAGATCTTGCAGAATATCTTACAGGAGACAACTAATGAATACAAATATGAAGTCCCATTGGAGAGTACAAAACAATAGGTCACATTTCAGTTTTATATTCAAAGGATAGAGCATTTATATACTAACAGCCTTTAAAAGCAAAAATGGTGACCATGTTTCTTATAAGATTAAGTTGATGTTAAAATCATTGTTAGTAGAAGAATGTATTTTGCAGCACATTTTAAATACGAATAGATCATAAATGAACAAGCTTCTATCCTAACAGAGAATAATTATATTTTGTTTGCTACTTTCAGAAAGTGTTTTGAGTGGGTATTATAGTAAATACACATACAATAACACTGACCAACAAAGACATAATAACTTTCAGATCAATGGGAATATTATATCAGAAAATTCATGCTATAGCAACTAAGCTCAAAATTTCACCTAAAGCACCTTAGGATTTTTATTGCCTAAAGGAAATGTACTCAGGTAAGAGGAGAGAGATTTTTTTTCTCCTTATTATAAGTACTAAGAAGAATTGCTTGGAGAGGCACTTGGGTTTAAAGGAAAAAAATGCCTTCTTATTTAGAGGAGGGAAAATGGACATATACAGCTTTGGATTATTGGCATTTAATATAGCCTCCATTACACTACCCTCCATTGTGCTTGCTACCAAATTTAACTTTTTAATCTTATAGTTATAGTTATCTAAATAATCCATGGCTTCTGGTGTGGGACTTTATTATGTAGTGTATTTTATTCTATACAATACATATTTTATTTAATATATAATACTAGAGGCCCAGTGCACAAAATCTGTGCACTTGCCAGGGGACGTCCTTCAACCTGCCCTGCACCTTCTCACAGTCTGGGACCTCTGGTCCTTACAGCTCCACTCCCTGCTGCTTAGCACTTCCATGGAAGTGGGAGTGGCTCCTGCCACCACTGCTGTGCTTGCCAACTGTGAGCCCTGCTTCTGGTTGAGTGGCACTCCCCCTGTGGGAGGGCACTGACCACCAGGGGGCAGCTCCTGCGTTGAGCATCTGCCCCCTTGTAGTCAGTGTGCATCATAGTGACCGGTCGTTCTGGTTGTTCCACCGTAATGGTTGCTTAGACTTTTATTATATTAGATATACATACTTTATTAATTTAAAATATATATACTTTATTTTAATCCCCTGTAGGATAAAATATATCCCAACAATGGCAACCAAAATCCTTGGAAATATTTTTTATATATAAGTATAATAAGTTTAACAAAATTATATATGCAAATACAGTGGTACCTTGAGATACCAATGCCCTAGCATATGAGATTTTTGAGATATGAGCCTTCAAGCGAGTGATTTTTTGCTTTGAAATACGAGCAACATTTGAGATACGAGTAATCGTGCAGATCGGCCGGCTGCACAAGACCCACCAGTTTACTGAGACTCGCATGTCTCATAGTTTCCCACACCTCAGTCAGTGTGCTTGTTTACCTCATTGTCAAAGCATCTTTTGTGCATTTACATACTTTATCACATTTCTTTTCATAACCATGGGTCCGAAGAAAGCGAGTAGAAAGGTCAATGCTCAGAAGAGGATGATGTCTATTGAATAAAGCGTGAAATCATAGAAAAATATGAGTAAGGTGTGCGAGTGGCTGACTTGGCGAGGCAGTACGGGCGCAGTACTTCAACGATATGCACTGTGCTTAAACAGAAGGAGTCCATAAAGGGTATAACGCCAGCTAAGGGCGTTACAATAATTTCTAAGCTCCATAGCTCTCTCCATGAAAAGATGGAGAATCTACTGATGGTGTAGGTGACGGAGAAGCAGCTTAAAGGAGATACATTAACACAGCATCATATGCGAGAAGGCGCGAGCGATTTACGGTGACTTGCTGGTGCAGACCCCGCACACTTCCAAGGACGAAGCATGGAAAGACTCGTTTAAAGCCAGTAGAGGCTGGTTTGATAACTTCAGGAAAAGGTCCGGCATTCACTCCATCGTCAGGCATGGTGAGGCAGCAAGTTCGGATGTGAAGGCAGCTGAGGATTACCTCCAAACTTTTTCCGAACTGATAGAAGCCATAGGATATATCCCCCAGCAAGTCTTCAACTGTGACGAGACAGGGCTTTTCTGGAAGAAGATGCCGAATAGGACTTATATAACGGTAGAGGAGAAGGCGATGCCAGGCCACAAACCCATGAAGGATAGGCTAACTCTCGCACTGTGCGCCAATGCGAGTGGCGACTGCAAGATCAAGCCTCTGCTCGTATACCATTCGGAAAACCCCAGAGTCTTTAAGTCACATAAGATTTTAAAAGATAAACTGCAAGTTATGTGGAGGGCAAACCCAAAGGCATGGGTCACCAGGCAGTTCTTTGTGGAGTGGGTAAACCTGGTTTTCGGCCTTTCTGTTAAGAAATATCTACAGGAAAACAACCTAACCAGGCAAGCCCTCCTCGTCCTCGACAATGCTCCTGCTCACCCACTGAACCTCGAAGATGAACTCCTCGAAGAGTTCAAGTTTATAAAGGTTGTCTACCTACCTCCCAACACCACTCCTATCCTGCAGCCCATGGATCAGGAGGTGATTTCTAATTTTAAAAAGCTGTACATCAAGCACCTGTTCCGGCGCTGCTTTGAGGTGACAGAGAACACAAACCTCACCCTTTGAGAGTTCTGGAAGAACCACTTTAACATCGTGATATGCCTCAGAATTATTGATCAGGCCTGGCTGGGTGTACAAGGAGGACTTTGACCTCTGCGTGGAAGAAGCTGTGGCCTGAGGCTGTAGCCGAAAGGACCTTCGAAGGATTCAAACCTAAGGTGCCAGTGGAGGAGGAGATAGTGTCTCTGGGAAAATCCATGGGCCTGGAGGTGGATGAGAGAGACGTGAATGAGCTCGTCGAGGAGCACTCTCTGGAACTCACCACGGAGGAGTTACAAGAGTTGCAGTCTTAGCAACATGCGGAGTTTCTCCAAGAAATTGGTTTCGAGGAGGAGCCAGAGGTGGAGGAGATCTCTACAAGTGAGATAAAGGAGATCTTAGGAATGTGGGAGAAGGTGTCACACTTTGTGGAAAAGAAACACCCCGAAAAAGTTGCTACTGGTCGTGCATTGGAGTTGTTCAATGAAACTTGCCTCACCCATTTCAGAAACATTTTGAAAGGGAGGAAGAGGCAAACCTCGTTGGACACGTTTTTTTTGAAATCAGCCAAAAATGCAAAGACCAGTAGCAATTAAGTTCAGTGAACATACATTCAATTTAGGGATAAAGTGTAACATTAAGAGTGTAACGAGTAGGTAAATACACTTCATAAAACCAGTTTATTCCTTTACATTCTCTTTTATTATGTTTTTATACAATATCTGTCATTTATAAATACATTTTTCTTATTCAAAAACACCTAACAAGAACAACTGGGGCGGCATTTTGGGGGCTGGAAAGGATTAACGGCATTTCAATTGATTTCAATGGGGAACTTTGCTTTGAGATACAAGCAACTTGATATATGAGCGAGGTTAAGGAATGAATTAAACTCCTATCTCAAGGTGTCACTGTAGTTTAAAGAGCCTCCACACTGTTTTCCATAGTGGTTGCACCAGTTTACAACCTATATCTTTGCCAACACTTGTTATCACTTGTGCTCTGATAATAGCCATTCCAATAGGTGTGAAATTGTATCTTGTTTTGATTTACATTTCCCTACTGATTGTGATGTTGAGCATCTTTTCACGTAGCTGTTGGCTAAGTATTTGTCTTCTTTGGAAAAATGTACTCTATCCATTTTTTAAATTGGATTGTGTTTTTTTTTTATTGTTTTCATTGTGTTATATGATTTCTTTATATATTTTGTATGGTAACTGCTTATGAGATATATGATCCTAATATATAGAAACCCTGTGTCTATCACATCCACAATGATGGGAGGCTCGACCAGCCAGAAATCAGTCCTGTAGTCAGTGCTGGGTTGCCTTGGCAACCCATCATTGACTGCTGTGGCTGTAGGCACGGTGACCCAGCACTGATTGCTGAGGGTGCTGTGAATCAGGCCTGGAGAGAGGCCTGAAGAGAGAAGCAGGGTCCAATCTGTATCCTCTGTGGCAGCTGTTGATCAGTACTTTCCTCTCTCACTCCAGGCCTGGCCAGGAGCCACATGTCCATTTTTCTCCAGGCCTCCACTGGGGCTGCTAATCAGCCCTGTTTTCCTGATCAAGCTCTGTTGATAGGCCCAGAGATAATGACTGGCATAGAAACTGACCAATTAAAACCAAATCTGGGTGAAGTCTGAGGAGCCAATGATTGCCTAGAGGGCAGAGCTTTTGGCACTGACTGGCATAGAAACCAACTTATCAGAACCAAATTGCTGGCAGAGGAGGGCAGTTGGGGCCAAGATCAGGCCTGCAGGGGAGGGAATTTGGGGTTGAGATTAGGCCAGCAGGAGAGCACAGTTTGGGGTGATCAGGCAGGCAGAGGCAGTTAAGGGCAATCAGGCTGGCAGGCTGAGCAGTTGGGGATGAGATCAGGCCAACAGGGGAGGAACATTGAGGGCAAGATCAGGCCTGCAGGGAGGGCAGTTGGGCGACCAGTTCAGCAGGGGAGGTCAATTGGGGGTGAGATTAGACCAGCAGGAGAGTGTAGTTGAGAGCGATTGGGCTGTCAGGAGAGCAGTTGGGTGTTATTCAGGCTGGCAGGGGAGGAGTTAGGCGACCCTGCTAGTGGTTCTCAACCTGTGGGTCATGATCCACAGGTTAAGAACCACTGTTGTAGAGCCTAAGATCATCGGAAAACACAGATATTTTCATTATGATTCATTAACAGTAGCAAAATTACAGTTATGAAGTAGCAACCAAAATAGTTTTATGGTTGGGGGTCACCACAACATGGGGAACTGTATTAAACGGTTGTGGCAGTAGAAAGGTTGACAACCACTGGGTTAGGGGGTGATCAGACTGGCAGGCAGGTAAATGGGTAGGGGCCAGCTGTCCCGGATTGTGAGAGGTATGTCTGTCTCCCAAGGGGTACCAGATTGGAAAGGGTGCAGGCTGGGCTGAGGGACTGCCCCCCACCAGTGCACAAATTTTGTGCACCGGGCCTCTAGTTTTACAAATACTTTCTCCTATTTATAGATTTCCCAGAATTGCTTGATTGCCAAAGGTTGAAGGGAGTTTATGTCAGGGGTTGGAAGAGAGCCCCTCTAAGGAGAAATAAACCCAAAGAAGAATTCATTGAGAATAATTTGTCAAGTGTTTCTTTATAAATTCAAAAGAAGGACAGAGCAATGTAAATGTGCAAAAAATCAGTGAAGCCCATCTACCAAAGGCCTCACTGGGGGACAATATTTTGTTTAAATGGCCATTATCCAGGCTGGCGTTTACAGGCTTTTTGGTTCAGATAATAGATCTCAAGGTCATAATAATGATAACTGAGTCATCGTTCAAAATCAGATTCATATTCGTCAAGTTTGAACTCATGTGAAAATTGTAATTATTTTAAAATAAACCTAAAAATATTAAAAATACCTTTCTGTGTATCTATCTATTCCTATCTGTATACCAGAGTTCATATGCAGTGGAGCACATATGTCGATATGCCTAATAGGTTTTCTTCCTTAGTCAGGTCTATAATGAGAAACCAATCTATAACCGAAACACTGATAAGAAAACATGGAATCTGATAAGACAGATAATCTTACAAGTGTCCTTCAGGCCATTAGGTACTTAAGCACTCTTCCTTATTGGGACCACAAAATTATTTATTACCAAGACTCATTCTCTTCTAGATAGGCTTTGACTGAGTTTGCAAACATTTCCTTCTTCAACTCTTCTACGTTATTTTTATTGTTAATCAACTTCAACCCAATCTTTTCTTCATGTAACTTGATAGCTCCATTAAGTCCCTTAAAATAGAGTATGTTTAATCAAGACAAGGAGCTATGCTAATATTTATTTTTAAAAATATTTTTATTGATTTCAGATTGGAAAGGTGAGGGAAAGAGAGATAGAAACATCAATGATGAAAGAGAATCACGGATCGGCTGCCCCACAGTGAGGATAGAGCCCGCAACTCTGGCATGTGCACTGACTGGGAATTGAACTATGACTTCCTGGTTCATAGGTCAATGCTCAACCACTGAGACATACTGGCTGGGCATAAAGAAGTTTTAGATATCCTTATTGAGATTCATTATGTGATTAATGTATAGGTTACATTTCAGGATCCTACTTTATTTCTGAGTTTCATTTTCCCTAATAGGCTGTTTAGCAATCCAATTAAAATGTATCTTGAATGTGATGGCATGTAATGTTTCATGACTTGACTCCTATAGAAGACACACTAACATACCTGGAAGTGAAGGGCTTCCTCACTCACTCAGCCCTATTTTAAGAAATGAGAACTGGGGCTTCTGTATAACGTTGGATAAAAATCAACACCTTTCCCAAGACAGGCACAGTTGTAGAGGGGCCATCAGGAGAGAACCTGGGGGTCAACAGAAGTAGGGCACAGACCCTCACCCCCCCAACCTTGCAGGGGCCTGAGCCCTCACCCCTTCTGAGGAAGATCTCCTGCCCCCATGGCTGCTTCGCTTCCCACGCCCAACACAGATCAGGACCCAGGTAACAGACAGAAACTGGCCAACAGCAGCTGCCCTATATCTAAATCCAGCCTAGCACCAGGAATGCTCAGGGCCTACTCAAGAATGCAAATAATCATTTCCACTAATATATATACAGGGTAATCTAAGACTGTTGGTAGAGTATTAAATTTGACAGTAAAAGAGAAATCAAGCTTTCAGATTAATTTAAATTGGCTAATTGAAATAAGTGAATATTCAAGAAAATTTAATTGTACTGGACAAAAAGCTGTTTCTAAAGTATTAACTAAAATTTCTATTGGTAGTTCATCTCATGGTAAAATTGCTTAATATGCAATAAACATAAGGCAGTAATATTTTTGTGCAAAAAATTAAAATTTAAAGTTATCAAGATTGCATTAAAAATTTACAAAAGTCTCCATTAATCAAAAAAGGGGGGATAATAGGATAATATTATGTAAGGAAAAATATCCAGTAAGTAAATTACATCTAGAAAAATTTTCCTTTAGAAAATTAATTTTCATTTGTAATACTAACAGCAAGACACCATGAAAAATACACATGGTGTCAAAATAAGCCAAAGGAAAATCATTTGGGCAAAAATAAAAGGGACCCCAAGGTAATTTTACAGAAAAGATTCCTTTATTAACTTTTGTTCGAGAATATGTTTATATACTTTCAGAAAACAACTCCAAGACCAAGTGGACTCCTGCAACAGAGAGGAACTGACAGGTCTGCTCCAACCACAAAGACAAGAGGAGAAACAGTCCGGAGGTGGAAGACACTGACAATGCCTTGCCATGCTAGCAGTCAACAGCTGTTCATCACTACAGGATGCCTAGGACCAAACCAGAGAGGGCTGGACCTGCATTGCCAACATGTTCCCACCATCCAGATACCATTGCTGATGTGTACACATAAGGAACTGTTTGACATTGAAACTGGGACTCAGAACTATTGGACATTGAAGTTGGGTCTCAAACATTTTTTGTTCTATAAGGTTTATTTCTAGCCTGCAGAGGCAAGATGTTTTTAAAGAAAAGAATCAGGAGGGTGGGGCAACACAGATACAGAGGCAAAGGAGCATTGAACAGACTGTCATACTACAGTGAGAAGGCAGGGAGGTTGCAGGGGGAGGGCTGTAAGAGATCAACCGAAGGCTTGTATGCATGTATGTAAGAATAGCCAATGGATACAAGACACTGGGGGGGGGCAGGTGAGGGCATGTACTGGAGGGTAGGGGAGGTCAATAGGGGAAAATAAAGGAGACATGTGTACTACTATCTGTAAGATTTTAAACAATAAAAAAAGTCAACACCTTTCATATCCCAGCATCCCTGACTTTAAAATGAGAATACAAATAGAAAGCATTTTTATTTTTATTGAAACCATTAGTGTATCCTTCATTTTGAACCTGAATTTTTTAAACTAGGGGCCTGTTGCATGAAAACTATGCACTTGGGGGCATCCCTCAGCCCAACTTGGACCCTCTGGCTGTGCAGGAGCCCTCAGGGAATGTCTGACTGACGGCTTAGGCCTGCTCCCCGTGTCAGACATCCTTAGCGCTGCCATGGAGGTGGGAGAGGTTCCCATCACCCCCTCTGCACTCCCCAGCCATGAGCTGGTTCAGGGCTTCTGGCTGAGTGGCGCTCCCCCTGTGGGAGCGTACTGACCACCAGGGGGCAGCTCCTGCATTGAGCATCTGTCCCCTGAAGGTCAGTGAGCATCATAATGACTGGTTGGTCTGCTGTTTAGTTGATTTGCGTGTTTTCCTTTTATTATATAGGATACTTAAGTAATGACTTTTCACTCCACAAATATGAGTGATAGAAAGAGGAAGAAACATATCAGGCGTTATTCAGTTCATATCTTGGAAAAATAATAGCAATAAAGTCCTGGTAGTGTTGCAGAAGTTATATGTATTTTTTCGCATGTAACAGCAATCATATTTTAGTTGGTACTCATGGACATGAATTGAAAGAATTGAAATGGATATAATACTTTCATCTATTATTCAGCACGCTATCAAATGAGGTGTTATGACTTACAATGAGCAACTTCAACCTATCATTCTTGCCAATCTAAAAATCTGATTAAATGTCAAGCAAGTGCAGTGTGAATGTGCATTCCAGAAATGTCCTAAATAAGTAGAAATGGCTGTTTCTTTAGCTCTTCTGATTTAAACACTGCTTTTTTGAGACACCAATTTATTAGAACTGAGATGGGCACTGGTATCTCAAAGTGCCAATAACGTAATTTCAAATGATGAGTTTACCTGACAATCAAGTTCCTTTTCCCATTCATCCCTTTTCATTGTGCTCAATCGTACTGACTATGTTTTGGCTTATACAACATACCTCACATGCCAAGAGATGTTGAACTTTTGAGCATTTACATGTGTCTCCCTCCGACTACATACTTGCACCCAGATCTCTGATGACTCAATCACCTGGAGAATTCACAGGGCTAGATCTGCTTCCAATGTCATTCACTTCTATGGCTGCCTATTTGGTGCTGGCCATTTCCGCTCTACGATGGCTTCTCAAGAGTGATGCTTCAGTGATCTCAAAACATGGAGGCCAGTTTCTCCCAGCGTGAACAATCCAAGAACACAGCCACACAGAAGCTATGCCTTTCATGATGTAGCCTTGGAAGTCACAAAGGATGACTCCCATTATATTCTGCATTTTAGACATGATCACTGAAGAGCATCCTACAGTAAAGGGGAAGGGAATTAGAATCCACCTATTGATAGGAAAAGTGTCAAAAATTTGCATCATATTTGAAAACCACCACACTAAGGGTCATGATTCTCTTTGAGTAATTACTCCTTAGTTAATACAACGGGCATTGTATTGCTCAGAAACTGAATACAATAATGGCACTAATAAACATTAAATAGCAATATATACATGAATGAACTTTTTTCCTTTAAAGTTGTAACTTTATATACTCCTCTGAAATTTTGCTATTGAGGAATAATTGGTATACAACATTATATTAGTTTCAGGTATACAAATAATGATTCGATATTACAAAATAATCACCACAATAACTCTAGTCTGTCACCACGCATAGTTATAAAATGTTTTTTCTTGTGATGAGAACTTTTAGGATTTGCTCTCTTAGCAATTTTCAAATATGCAATACAATATTATTAACTTTAGCTACCATGCAGTATATTACATATGGAATTGTTTTATAACTGGAAGTTTGTTCTTTTTCACTCCCTTCACCATTTCCCGCCTCTGGCAACCAATAATCTATTCTCTGTATTTATGAGCCTGGGCCTATCCATTCATCCATTGATGGACAGACACTTAGGTTGTTTCCATATTTTGGCTATTTGTAAATTAGTAGCAGTAAACATGAGGGTGAGATATATTTTTGAGTTAGTGTTTTCTTCATATAAATACCCAGAAATGGAATTGCTGGATCATGTGATAGTCCTAGTCTTATATTTTGAGGACCCTCCATATTGTTTCCCACAGTAACTGTACTAGTTTACAGTCCCACCAACAGTGTATGAAGTCCCTCTTTTCTATATCCTTGCCAACATTTACTTTTATCTTTTTGATAATAGGCATTCAAATAGGTCTGAGATGATATCTCATTGTGGCTTTGATTTGCAGTACCCTGCTGATTAGTGATGTTGAACATCTTTCCATGTACCGGTTGGATGTGTGTACATTTTCTTTTGAAAAATGTCTATTCAGATCCTTTGCCCATTTTTAAATTGGATTATTTGTTTATTTGCCATTGAGTTAGATGAATTTTGGATTTAACACCATATCAGACATATATTTTATAAATATAGAGTGGTACAAAAGTAGGCTTACAGTTATTCTATGGAAAATAATATGATAATAATACAAAAATAAACTCTCTATTTTGCATACTCATGAATATAAATATACTTTTGCCTCACCCTGTATGTTCTCCCATTCAGTAGGTTTCCTTTTCATTTTTTTGATTTTTTTTTTGCTGTGTATGCTGTGAATTAGTTAGTTTTATTGTGTACATTATTTCAAGTCTTTTCAAAAGAAAGTTTTCTCCAATTTTATGAAGTATACAGAAAGACATGATTCACTTTCAAATTGATATATAGCAATCAGTAAAATGACACATACACTGAGTGGCCAGATTATTATGATCTCTGAACGCATAATAATCTGGCCATTCAGTGTATATCCTATATTATAAAAGGCTAATATGCAAATTTTCCCCTCGACCAGGAGTTTGACCAGCAGGCAGGCTGGCCAACCACTCATGTCCCCTCCTCCTGGCCAGGTTGGCCGGATCCCACCCATGCAAGAATTCATGCACCAGGCCTCTAATACATATATAATGAGTGGCCAGATTATTATGCATTCAGAGATCATAATAATCTGGCCATTCAGTGTATATTATATTAAGTTCTAGAGTGGTAACTATAAAATACATATGAATATTATTTCACTTTAAAAGTTCATTAGCAACATGTTTAACTATATTTTGTATAAGATTCATGCAACTATATTTCACTTTACCTAATTAAAGTAGAAATTATATTAAAATTCTGGGATCTCCTCTAATTTTCAAAGATTTCTATAAAATAGTAAAAAGGAGAAGAGAGATGCTATAACATGTAGAAGTATACATATTATTTCTGTGTTTAAATAACTTAATAATAACATTGACTCAAATTAATGCCTTAACTGAATTGGTTGAATATTATTGCACTTATCCTAAACTCTTAGTCTTTAAAAAAAACTAATTTGATATATAATTATTGAAAAAGTAGAAGGTAAAACTTATTTATCATTGGTATCTTGGGTTCAAGTAAGATGAATGTTTTCCAGTGCCCCTAAATTACCTATAGTTAATTAACTCTTAAAAGCAATAAAACAGCAGTCTCTTTTTCAAGCAAATGTACAAAACTCTAGAGATTATAAGCATTATCATCATCCACTACTTTAAATATTCATATTATGGGTACATATATTTCCTGTAGATATATTCACTTACATGTAAGAATAAACGTTAAAAATTACTAAAATTATTTCTGTTCATCAGCTGGAAAAATTTGGTTACATCACTAGCTGGATTTTTACACAGTGTATAAGCTATTATTCTGTATAATTAAGAGTAAAAGTGTATTTTAATAATATCTATTAAGTGTGATTTTTTTGTTAACCTAAAATTTAATGTCGAGAAAGGAGAACAAAGTTGAAGGAATCATAATACCAGATATCAAGTGACACTACAAAGCCTTTGAAATCAAAACAGCCTGGTACTGTCATAAGAACAAGTATATAAATCAATGGAAGAGAAACCCCAGAAATCAACCCAAGCCTTTATGGTCAATTAATATTTGACAAAAGATGCAAGAGCATACAATGGAGTCAAGGCAATCTCTTCAATAAATTGGGAAAATTGGATAGATACATGCAAAAAGAGTGAAATTAGACTACCAACTTACACCATATATAAGAATAAACTCAAAATGGATAAAAAGACTTAAACATGAGCCATGTAACCATAAAAACCTAAAAGAAGCCATAGGCAGCAAAATCTTAGACATCTCTCTTAGCAATATGTTTGCTGATATGTTTCCTAGGATAGTGGTCGGCAAACTCTTTAGTCAACAGAGCCAAACATCAATAGTACAACGATTGAAATTTCTTTTGAGAGTCAAATTTTTAAAACTTAAACTTCTTCTAATGCCACTTCTTCAAAATAGACTTGCCCAGACTGTGGTAATATGTGAAAGAGCCACACTCAAGGGGCCAAAGAGCCGCATGTGGCTCGAGAGCCACAGTTTGCTGACCACAGTCCTCGGACAAAGAAATCTAAGGAGCAAATAAACAAATGGGACTACCTCAAAACTAAAAGCATCTGCAGAACAAAAGAAACTATCAACAATATCAAAAGAGAGCGCACTGTACAGAAGACCATATTTGACAATGATACATCTGATAAAGGGTTAATATCCAAAATATATAAGGAACTCATACAACTTCACAACAGGAAAACAATCCAAATAAAAAATGGGCAAAGGACCTAAATAGACACTTCTCCAAAGGTGACATACAGATGGCCAAGAGACATATGAAAAAATATTTCAAGTCACTGATTATCAGAGAGATGTAAATTAAAATGACAATAGGGTATCACCTCACACCTGTCAGAATGGCTACTATCAATAAATCAATAAACAAGTGCTGGCGAGGATGTGGAGAAAAAGGAACCTTCATGCACTGCTGATGGGAATGCAGACTGGTGCAGCCACTGTGGAGAACAGTATGGAATTTCCTCAAAAAGTTAAAAATGGAACTGCCATTTGACCCAGTAATCCCATTTCTAGAAATATGTCCTAAGGAACCCCAAAACATCAATCAGAAAGGATACATTGCACCCCCATGTTCATAGCAATACAATATACAATAGTTAAGATCTGGAAACAGGTGAAGTGCCCATCAGTGGATGAGTGGATAAAAGGCTGTGGTACATTATACCATGTGATACTATTCAGCAGTACAAAAGAAGGATTCTTTACTCTTTTAGACAGCATGGAGGGACTTGGAGGGTATTATGCTAAATGAAATAAGCCAGTCAGAGAAAGATAAGTATCACAAGATTACATTGATATGTGGTATCTAGTGAATACAATAAACTGATGAATAAAATAGATCTAGTGACATAGAAGCATGGAAAAAACTGGAATCTCAGAAGAAAGGCAGGGGTGGGTTGGTGAGAAGAGAACAACCAAAGAACTTGCATGCATGTGTGCATAAACCAGAGACACAGACAATAGGGTGGTGAAGGCCTGGGGCAGGGACAGGCTAGAAGAGGTCAATGGGGCAAAAAGGGCACATATGTAATACTTCCAACAATAAAGATGAAAAAACTAACAAAAAAAGCACTTATCTTCCTCCCTTTGAAGACATGTAAAACAGAAATATTTCATAATTCTGTTTGTATGTGTCTTATTATGTCAGCCAGCATAAGCAAGTCACTTTCCCCAGAGAATCAGTATTTCTTTAACTAAAGATATCAAATCCTCGTCATTATTGATAGAACTAAATTTCATCTCCCAGGAAACTGATTAAAGATGAATCATCCGAAAAATCATTAAACTTTGAATAGACAAAGAATGTAAATAATAGGTCTACAATAGGAACTCTGATAAGAAAGGAGAATAAGAATAGCATTAGAACAATAGTCCTTTTCATTTACAACTATTTTGTTTCATTTATTTCAGAACTGTGCATACTCTCAGGGATAATGACTAAGCAAGTACATCAATAAATAAATTCCACTCCTGACAATTTATTTTTATACAAGTTTAAAATATAAACATGCATGTATATGTGTATACATACACAGATATATAATTTTAGGCTTTAATCTTATAAATTATGGACTGGGCAGTACTTGAAGTACCAGTCTCATGTAGTAGAAATGGAGTCTCCAAAATATAGCAGTTATATATGTTTAGCTTGTTCCTCATGTTTTAGAAATGAGAAGGAAAAAAATGTACTGGATCTTTTCTTGAAAATGTTAGGCATGTGTGCTGGCAAGGTAGAGAAACGAAAATCCATTTTAGTTTCTATGATTAAAAATGACTGGACTCCAGGAAAAAGAATGGATCACTCCAAGGGCAGGCAGTTTCAAATCAGGAAATGTGATGCCTGGGACCTAAATTGCCTCAACACAAATGCTTCTTTTATTATTGAATATTTTCAAGAATTGGTAAAGTGATCAGCATCATATTTCATTCTTAAATCCAACTCTGACCACAACAGTTCTAAAAGCCCTATCTTATTTATCTGACTATTTTTCAGTAACATATACTGCCTGTCAATATCACAGACACTTGTCGATACTTTAGTAAATGAAAGAACCAATAAGTGAACTCTACTGAATATTATACTAAACTTGAAACTTCATTGATATTAAGATTTATTTGAATATACAGGATGGGGCAGAAGTAGGTTTACAATTGTATGTATGAAAAATAATACAATAATTTATAATACAAAATTATTTGTAATGTAAAAATAATACAATAATAATGTAAAAATAACTGTTTTTCATACTCATAACTGTAAAACTACATTTGCTCCCCTCTGTATATGTAGGGGTGTAGGTTTAAGTAAATGAATTTAAACATATATATATATATATATGTGTATATATATATATATATTAATATGCATATTTATAAATATGTAAATACATACGAATACACACATTTATATACATGAAAGGCTAATATTCTAAGTGTCTGTCTGACCCCTTGCTATGACACACACTGACCGCCAGGGGGCAGATGCTCAATGCAGGAGCTGCTGAGCTGCAGTGACTTGGCAGTGGTGGTTCTTGGGTGACACACCCCGGAACCAGAGAGGAGGGAGCCCGATTCTTCGTGGGGCTGCGCAATCCCACCTTTGGCCGTGGTTATGTTGTTGCTGGGACACTGTGGACTCCAGATATAGTTTACTGCACACTTGTGTTTGTGTTCCACATCCTGTATGACAACTTTGCAGAGTGCCCTCTCACTCCGGGACCCCTCATAGGATGTCAGAGAGCCAGTTTCGGCCTGATCCTCACAGACGAGGCTGAGGGACCCCACCTGCCAGAGGGACCCCACCCATTCCACAGATGCCCTTGGAGCCATGGCATCACCCCAGGTGCAGCCAGCAGAGGAGGGACTGCGGGAAGGTTGGCTCAAGAGTATGGCTGGCCCCTCTCGCCCAGTCCTGCCCCACCAGCCAGCTTCTAATTAATTTCCTTTCAATGTGCATGAATCTGTGCACCGGGTCACTAGTATCTAAATATTGATCTATATAAGTAGAGAGAGAGTGTGTGTTGATATATCATTTGTCTTATATCATTATATCCTAGCAGACAGAGTTTTTTTTGATACTTTGTATGCAGAGCCCTACTTTTAAAAATATATATTTTATTGACTTTTACAGAGAGGAAGGGAGAGGAATAGAGAGTTAGAAACATCAATGAGAGAGAATCATTGGTTGGCTGCCTCTTGCACACCCCCTACTGGGGATGTGCCCGCAACCAAGGTACATGCTCTTGACTGGAATGGAACCTGGAACCCTTCAGTCCACAGGCCGATGCTCCATCCACTGAGCCAAACTGGTTAGGGCATGCCCTACTTTTTTTCGCACAGCTTATGTAAATTGGTCAAAGTATATTGCTCATAAGATTGTAACTTTAAAATTTTCCAATAACTGCTTTTTAATTAGCAACAAAATAAAGATATAAGTATTTCCCCCACTATTTTAATTGTTCAATCTTCATTTCTTTCAAAGAATCACTGAGTTATTTCCATTCCTAAAATTGTACCATATATATTTTTAATTAAATTTATTGTTATGACATTGGCTAATACAATTATATAGGTCTCAAGTGTACAGTCTTGTAATAATCATCTATATACTGAATTGTATGTATGCCATATATTCTTCATTTTGAAGTAAACTATACTCACCTAAACATATTTTGCACATTGAAATTTTGGCTTCCCCCTTACCTTGTATCTCTGGTTAATTATTATTATTTTAGTTAATATAAAATTGCTTTTATCCTTTCATGGGACTTTGAAGATTGTCAGGAAGAAAGTACAAAACCACACTTTCATAGAAGGTGAAGTTTAGTATTTGGTGTTAAAGCAAAACGTTTACACATACAATCAATACACAGATGATTTATGTACTATTTCTCTGCGATTTCACATTCAATTGTTACTATTTAAACTGGGAAGAAAACTTCTGAGGTTAATGTGTCATTGGTAGATAAAAAAAAATGTAGTGCTTCTCCTGGTTAAAAAGAAGAGCATTTTGATTATTGCTTTTAAGTTTAGAAACAGAGATGATTGCTCTTAAGGCCTAAGGTCGCTGCCCGCTGTGGCAGGAAGGACAGTGGTGAGCACTGATGGCCTTCTGCAGGTCAACAGATTTCATGCAACACTACATGCAAGTCTCTCTGTTACTTAATCAGAGCTGCTGTCAGTTGTCATGGCCAACTGCCAACTGGTGGAATCAATGGCTATATCTTACCTTCCTCGGGGAAACTCCTTCAGCAAGCTACAGAACGTAACTGCTGGCCTATGACTTGCTGATTTTTTAAATAAGCATGCAGTCCAGGGAGGGGATCGCCACTCGGTGCCTATTATTTACTCTTGAGCGAGAGAGACATAATCTTTCTGTTATGGTGTACTTGAAAAGAGGATATTGCGCAGGCGTCACAGTGGCTGTACCTAGCTTACACAATACTCACGGCTTTCATTCTCTGAGACGGGACTAAGTTCTGTATTTCTGCAAGTTTTGAATTTTGAAAATAAAAAGATAGAGATTCTTTGGCCCTGAATTTTATGGAGAAATTGTGGCTACATGGAACAAGGTACAGAATGGACCTTCAAGCATTCTGCTTCCTGAACTTCAACATCACCAATTATGTTCAATACATAAAGTATTGAACAGTTACTAGTAAAACTGTAGAATTATGTTCAATACATAAAGTATTGAACAGTTACTAGTAAAACTATTGGACATAAAATTATTGTATTGGCTTTAATTCAACCGTAAAGAAATGCCTAATACATGTGGTAACATTTGAAGTATATTTTGAAGAATGTTACGCAATACTTTATTTCACTCTTAGCCAGGTTAAACTGGAGCATGTAAACTGAAGGTTTGCCAAATCAAAAGTGAATATATGAGAGAAGCATAGCATATTAATTGATTGCTCTCGAACGAAAGATGATTTGATTAAGATTCCCTTCTTAAATGATACCCTTAAGAGCAGAGGGTTAGCCTTTTGGGCTTGGAAGGCAAACGTGAGGAGGTGACATGCTGTCCTCAGAATCTCTGTAAATCTCTCTACCTCTCTGTGACAGTTTCATGATGCTAACTAGACTGCAGTGGTTGAATCTGTTCCATTGCTCAAATGAAAAATCTCAAATGAAGTTATCGTTCTTTATTTTATCTGTGTCTCTTTCATTGATTCTGGTCTATGATTCTGGATAGAAGATTTAAGTTACCAATGTGCCAAAATACTGCACCATGTTGGCATGCGAGAAAGGACACAAGAAAAGCAGAAATAGCCTGTGACCTTTAGTCAGAAAATGCTGCAGGAAAGAAATGAACACGCTCAAGAAAAAATAACCCTCAATGGGTTAAGTCCAAGTTTCTGTGAAATACCAAAGTAACACTTCCAGTTCCTCATCAAAATGGCATTCACTAATTTGATTCTTAGGCATGTGAGTGCCAGAGATGTGCTAAATGTAAGGGGTTCACTGTCTCATACAACATGGGCTTTGAATAAATTTTCCAAGAGACGTAATAGATTTATCCAACTCAGCTGTGTTCTCCTGATGGCCTCTTATAACCAAAACCATATATTGTATGGCAACTAACCAGAGTGGAGGCATGGGATAGAGTGAAAGTTGTCAGCAAAATATTTCTAGAACATGATTTTAGATTCATCAATACTGATTTTTTAAAAAATATTTTTTATTTATTTCTGAGAGGAAGGGAGAGGGCTGGAGAGATAGAAACATCAGGAATGAAAAAATCATTGATCAGCTCCCTCCTGCACGCCACACACTGAGGATCAACATGCCTGAATCCACAACCTGGGCATGTTCCCTGACCAGGAATTGAACACTGACCTCCTGGCTCATAGGTCACTCAACCACTGAGCCATGCCAGCTGGACACCAGCACTGCTTTAAAGCTGCGACCTCCCACTTTCTCAGCAACCTTATGTTTGACCATCACCTTTTCTATAGTTTCACAATTTTCATTGGATCCTTCCTATTGGCTAGTAAAATGGTTTTTGTTTTGCTTTTCTAGTCGTGCTGATTTTACTTCCTTACCTACCATTCATATTTTAATAACTTTCCTGTCCCAACAAATTTCAGTAAACTTATCTGATTAATGTCAATGAAAATCTCCAATGGAAATGCTGAAGCCTGCCTCTTAGCTTTCCTTCCAGTAGCATTAGACAACAAAAGTGTCAGGATGAGATAAAACAGACATCTTGAGTTATGAATGAGGGGACTCAGGGACCATCAAATATATATAATGAAGGAAACTGATGGAGGAGACTCAAAGATTTTAACTTTAATATTAAGAGTAATCTTAAATAAAGCTAAAACATATTAGTAAATGGAGAAAAGTAGGAATTTTTAAAAAGAATAAGTGGATTGTTTGCAGGTATGTAGGATGAATTAGAAACATAGACCTTTCTATCAGAAGAAATAATAAGAAATTACTACTTGGGAATGGAATACTATAAGTAATACATGAAAGAACATGGCAAGCTGAGGCCAAGGTGTACAATGAAAAGAAGGGTAAGTGATGGGATAAGGGAGAATACTGAGATGGAGATGAGAAGTGGAAACAGTGAAAAACTGGAGGAGTGAAGAGATGGATAGAAAAACCAAGAAAAATAAGTGACTTAAGTAAAAAAAAAAATAGAACTTTGAAAAATGACAAATATCAAATAAAAAAGTCAGGGGATCCCTAGCTGATTTGGCTCAGTAGATAGAGCATTGGGAATGCAGACTGAAGGGTCCTGGGTTCAATTCCAGTCAAGGGTATATGCCTGGATTGCAGGCTCAATCCCCACTGTGGGGCATGCAGGAGGCAGCTGATTCATCATTGTCTATATTTCTCTTCTTCTTCCTTCTTGTCTGAAATCAATAAAAATATATTTTCAAAAAAGACAGCAGACCTTTGGATGCATTGGTTAGAGCTTGGTTGTATGCTATGTGAGAGCAGTTTTCTTAGAATTTAGAGAGCAACTAAATGAGCAATTATAAACAAAGAAATTGATATCTCCTTTAAGAATATTTAGAAATGGAATACACAAGAATAGGATGGAGCCATGAATTTGGGGAAATCAGAATAGAGGGAAGGTTGTTTTATTTGCTATGGTTTTAATCTGAGTAATTTAAACATACTAGAGGTCCGATGCACAAAGATTCATGCAAGAATGGGCCTTCCGTCCCCTGGCTGCTGGCACTGCCTTTGCTCTGGCCTGGAGCCGCCTTTTGGCCTTTCCATGCTGCCCAGAGGCCTGGAGGGGGTGGGGTAGTGCGGAATGCTTGAATGAAGATGCAAGCATTCTGCTTCGGCCACTGGGCGCCTTTGCATGCAAATCAACCTGTGCTCTTTGTTGGGTTAATTTGCATACTCACTCCTGATTGGCTGGTGGGCATAACAAAGTTATGGCCAATATGCATCTTTCTCTTTTATTAGTATAGATAGTAACAAATTAATCAAGCAAGAATCTACCTTTAACCTTTTGTTTTTAAATCATGCTCTCCAAAGTTAAGCTATTTTTAATATTTTTGTTCTTCTTGTGAAAATCTCCATATTCAGACAATATGCTTCTACTTCTGTTCTTGACTTGTCACCAAAAATGTAAAAGATAAGTGTTTAATTCACTTAAATATTAATGCTACCTTTCCCTTTTGATATCCACTTTATGAATTATATATTTTTCTTATTTTATTTCTTTATTGATTTCAGAGAGGAAGGTAGAGGGGAGAGAGATAGAAACACCAATGATGAGAAAGAATCATTGATTGGCTGCCTCCTGCATGCCCCACTCTAGGGATGGAGCCTTCAACCCAGGTAAGTGTCTTGACTGGGAATCGAACTTTGACGCTTAACCACTGAACCACACCAGCTAGGCCTTACTTTATTTCTTCATCAAAATTTCAGTATCTCTTAATTCCCAACTTGATAGGATAATTATATTAAACCACTAAAATTTTCATCCATATTAACTCTGCTTTGATTGATGATGAAGCTGTTCATTCCCATGCATGTATTTTTCATATCAGTTTTAAATTATTTAGTACACAAGTATTATTGCAATGAGTGCCAAATGTAACTGCCCTCCTTATCCAGTATCACTGGTATATTTTACCCTTGGGAAACCTGCTGTTGCCTATCATAAATGCTAGAGATCTTTTGTAAATTTATCTTTATCGCTGAAAGTATTACAGATGTCCCCTCCCCCTCCATTGATCCCTTCCTCACTATTCCCACCCCTTCCCCAAGCCTTCACTGCATTATTTTCTGTGCCCATGGGTTATGCATATATGCATATAAGTTCCTTGATTAATCTTTCCCCCCACCACCATCTCCTTCCCTCTAAGAATCATCAATCTGTTCCATGTTTCTATGTCTCTGGATCTATTTTGTTCATCAGTTTATTTTTTTTCATAATATTCCATATAGGAGTGAGATCATGTGATGCTTGTCTTTCTCTGACTGGCTTATTTCACTTAGCATAATACTCTTCAGGTCCCTCCATGCTGTCTCAAAGGGTAAGAGACCCTTCTTTTTTACTGTTGCATAGTATTCCATGGTATAAATTTAGTTGCTCTCTAAATTCCATGGTATCAGAGCATTTTTATCCACCTATCTACTGATGGGCACTTCAACTGCTTCCAGATCTTAGTTATTATAAATAACACAGTTATGAACATAGGGGTGCATATTTTCTTTCTGATTGATGTTTCAGGTTTCTTAAGATATATTCCTTGAAGTGGGATCACTGGGTCAAATGGCAGATCCATTTTTAATTTTTTGAAGAAATTCCACACTGCATTCCTTATTTGTTGCACCAGTCTGCATTCCCACCAGCAGTGCACTAGGGTTCCTTTTTCTCCACATCCTCGCCAGCACTGTTGTTTGTTGATTTACTGATGATAGCCATTCTAGCAGGTGTGAGGTGGTACTTCATGGAAACTCACTGTATGGGAGAACATATTTGCCAATGATATATCTGATAAGGGGATAATTTTCAAAATATATATAGTACTCAAGCAACTCAACAAAAGGAAAACAAACAATCCAATAAAAAAAGGCAGAGAACCTAAATAGACACTTCTCCTAAAAGGCCAAAGAAAGAGACATAAGAAAAAAATGCTGAGTTTCACCAATCATCAGAGAAATGAAAATCAAAATGATAATGAGGTACCACCTCACACCTGCCAGAATGGCTATCATCAATAAATCTTTTCCTTTTATTTATTCTTTCTTTCCCACGTATTTCCTGAGCAACTACTAGGTACCTGGGTTTTAGTGGAAGACACTAGGAAAATAATGAAGATGTTCTCCCTGGAGTCATCAAGCTAAATGTCTATTGGAAAAAATAAAGTTAACTTTGGATTTCTGAAGGTTTTTGAAAATAGTTTATGGGTTTCACAGTGATCTTGTTTATATTGAAGTCCTATTTGTTGGTAATAATATTTGATACCACATTTGTTTATATTCATGACTGTGTTTATAACCACCGGGAACATAACCAGAGTGGACAATTTGAGTTTATTACTTGTTATAGTGAGGGAGAAAGCACACACTATAGGGAATGTGCACCATCTCAGTAAGAGGGTATTAGGAAAGACAATATAGGATTTGGGATTTGGTTAGGAAATCTTGGGGGAAGTATAAGGAATGGAGACACACTCTACATTGGGTGCTGTAAGTCAGGGCAATTCTGTGATTGCTTATCTCAAATATATTATCTATAATGAGGCCAACTTCGAGTGGGAATAAAATTGCAATCGGCCAAGAAGCAAGAGTCACTCATTTTAGCCTAGAGATAGAGGTATTTTGTATTCTGTGTGTGATACAGTGACCTTGTTTATTTCAGTTATTGTCTCAAAGTGACCTTCTCTGATGTTGCTGTGATGTGAATTGTGTATGTCCAACCAAGAGAACAACGTGACCTAGCAGAGAGCCTCTGGCCAACTTGTGATAACATGGAGGCCTAGGACAGGTCATCGTAGTTTCCAGATGTTAGACTCCTGCTGTTTCCCATCCCTATCCCTTCTGTGGCACTTGCTAAACATGCAGATTCCAAATCCACCCTTCAATAACTACATCAGAATATCTGAGGGTTGATTTGACCAGTTGATTCTTTTATACACTAAAGGCTCAAAAATCTCTCTATTAATAAAGCATAAAAATATGTTAAATACTTGCTTGCTCGTGATTGCTTTCTTTAGTAATGATTTTCTGAATTTAAATTTTTTCATTTATAATTCACAAACTATGATTAAGTTCATATTTATGCATGACCCTTTGTTAGATATTCCTTGGGAATGGCTGAGTTGTGTCTTAATGAAAAAACAAAATAGGGTACATTTATGAAGAGTTTTAACCTAGGCCCTAATGATGCCTGTATGGATTTTACATTTGTAATTCAGTTTTCATTTTCAGAATTCGCTCTTATGTTGATTGGGTATCACCAAAAGCAGCACTGCAAGATGCAGCAGGACTGAACAACCATTCCCGTTTGGGTTCTGACTGCACACTTCACCATCACCTCTTTTTAATCATCTACTTGTTGACAAGCTTTCCCATGAGCTTTAAATCTCAGACCACATACGCCTCCCAACCTCCCTCTGATGAGAATGCCCTTTAAAAGCTAAGCTAAAGGTGCTTTCCTAGTCAATGTGAGGAATGCAGGGACTACAGGAAGGAATATATGCTTTCAATATTGCATCCATGAGACTCATGCCTTAATTTCCTCCTTCTTTCCTTCCTTCCTTCCTTCCTCCCTTCCTTCCTTCCTTCCTTCCTCCCTTCCTTCCTTCCTTCCTTCCTTCCTTCCTTCCTGTCTGCCTGCCTTCCTTCCTTCCTTCCTTCCTTCCTTCCTTCCTTCCTTCCTTCCTTCTTTCCTTTTATGGGGGGTGGACAACAGTATAAACATGCACAACAGAAAGACAAAGTTAAGACAAATGTATTCTCTTCAGTACAGTCTAACGCAATAATTAATATCGACACTCTAAAAGATGGCTCCTCTTTTTCAAAATCAATTTTTCTCAAACAGTAATAATTTAATATAATACTTTAGGTATGTTTATCAGAAAATTTTTTAAACAAAATGAATGTTCACAGAGAGCATGCTGAAGCTCAAATAAATTAAGGAAGATGGTTAGATACTAGTACATAAAGTGTGTATTTAGCCATGATTTTTTGCAACTTATAATTCCACAAGGAAGTCAGGGTTGAGTAGGCATCGTAAGAGAGGCAGTGAAAGATTCCCACATTTCATACCAGTGCTTTTCAAATATTCCCAGCAAAGGGCCAGTATTTTTTTTATTTGTTGGTTCTTTCACTTTTTATTTTTACGTTTTTAAATATATTTTAAGAGAAGATGGTGGGACTGGCAGGAAGGTAGGGGGAGAGAGAGAGTGAGAGAGTGAGGGATCTATAGAGAAGTGTGTGGATGTGCATGGTATGTGAGTGCATGAGCGAGGGACAGTTAGATTCTGCAGGTTTTCCAAGGGGCTGCCAAACTGGGCAGTCTTAGAAGGCTGAGCCCTGCGCACAATGCTGCCACTTTTGGGCAGCCAGTGTGGGCACAGAGACCACACCATTTTGAGAAACAGCTGCTTGAGACTAGGATGTTGGCCTCAGCACCACCCAGTCTGGTCTCAGACACAAACTAGGATACTGCACCCACTGGGGACAGAGACCTTCAACCACAGCTACAGACCAATAGACTACAAGAATCCAAACATCTGACTCGCAGATTTCTGGGAGTCTAGGAGCCTATCCCCCACCCTGCAGGCTCGCGGACAGGACCATAGTAACTGATAGACCTGCCCCTCGCACAGGCCACAGAGCCACCAGGGGAATTTGAGCCTGCGCACACACAGAGACTGGGAATCTACTCCCTGCAACCAAACGCAAAGCCCATGCAAGGCCGCAGTGACTTTGATTTTGGGCAAACACACACAGAAGTCTGTTTTCCACAGTGCAGGAGCAGACCTCCAACCAACACAGTGCTGCTGTGCAACCCAGCCCCTCAAGGTGACTGGGACCCCAATTCTCTGGGCAGGAGGCAGCACTGAGCACCACTGATTTGACTGTTTCTTTAAAATATATATATTATTTTTTACAGAGAGGGAGGGAGAAATATATAGAGTTAGAAACATTGATGAGGGAGAAACATCAATCAGTTGCCTCCTGCACACTCATAACTGGATATATGGCCACAATCAAAGTACATGCCCCTGACCAGAAGCAAACTTGGGACCCTTGAGTCTGTAGGCTGGTGCTCTATCCATGGAGCCAAACCAATTAGGGCTTGACTCTATTTCTTATGGCGTGTGCCTGGCATTTTTGACTCACAGCCCATTCATACTATGTGACTCCAATTCTCAATTCTCGGTGCATGTGCACACAGAGACCCTGATTCTCAACGAGAAGCCACACAAAGTAACAGAGACTCTGATACTTGATTCTCAGGTCTTGGTGGGGAACTCTGACTGCTGGCACGTGCTAGGGGACTCTGATTTTTGGCACACAATAACAGCACGCAACATGAACACTTCTGGGTAGTCAGTGTGGGCACAGAGACGACACCATCTTGAAAAACAGCTGCTTGAGACTAGGATCCTGGCCTCAGCAGGTTGCAGGCTGGGTCCCAGATTCTAGGTGTGCACACAAGACCACACTGAGTGTTGGTAACACTGTCCCTGGGAGAGCCTGGTTCCCACCAACCCATGGCAGCCACATGTCTTAGTGTCGGACACTTCAATGACACTTGGGTGGTGCAAAGCTCCCACTGCACATGGCCCAGGTCCACACAACTCGAAGTTTGAATCCTCTGGTGATAGTCAGAATGGGGAGCTGACACAATCCCCAGAGGAAAGAAAATGAGGAGTCGTCAAGAAAGGAAATTAGTGAAATTAAAGCATGCAATATGATTGAAAAAAGAATTCAGAGTAATGGTTGTGCTATTCAAAGATTGGATGGATGAGAAAATCAACAACCTATGAAAGAATCAGGAAGAAATTAAAAGTGATATAGCTACAATCAAAAACACCATGGAAAGTTTCAACAGTAGACTAGAAGAAGCAGAGGACTGAATTAGTGAGTTAGAAGATAAGGTAGAGAAACAAGTTCAATCTGAACAGCAACTGGAGAAAAAAATTAAAAAGCAGGAAGAGAGCCTAAGGGAGCTTTGGGACAACATGAAACAAAGTAACACACATATAATAGGGCTGCCAGAAGCACAAGAAGAGCAGCAAAGATTAGAAAATCTATTTGAAAAAATGACAGAAAAATTCCCGGACATGGGGAAGAAAAGAGTTACACAAGTACATAAAGTCCCAAGCAAGATCAATCCCAAAAGACCCACAACAAGACATGTCATAATTTCAACGGCAAATATTAACAGCAGAGAATCTTAAAGGCTGCAAAAGAGAGACAGAAAGTTACCTACAAAGGATCTGCCAGCAGATTATCAAATGATTTCTCAACAGAAACTCATCAAGCTAGAAGGGAATGGAAGGAGGTATACAAAGTGTTGCAAAGCAATGGATTGAATCCAAGAATACTCTATCCAGCAAGACTATCATCAATCAAAATCGAAGGGGAAATCAGGAGCTTCACAGACAAAAAAAAGCTAAGGGAGTTTATCACCACCAAACAAGCAATGCAAGAAATGCTAAAGGGAACACTATAAAAAGAAGAAATAAAAAGGTAAGAAGGAATATAGGCACAAAAATAGAAATGGCTACAAACAAGTACCTATCAGTAATAACTTTAAATGTAAACGGACTAAATGTTCCAATCAAAAGATATCAAGTGGCTGAACAGATAAAATAACATGATTCATGTATATGCTGTCTATAAGAGACTCACCTCAAAACAAGTGGAGGGATGGAAAAATATCTTTCCATACAGACTAAAAGTGAAGGGATGGAAAAATATCTTTCAGGCAAATGGAAAGGAGAAAAAAAGCTGAAGTAGCAATACTTATATCTGACAAAATAGAGCTCAAAGTGAAGGTCACAACAAGAGATAAGAAAGACTACTTCATAATACTAAAGGGATCAATACAATATAATCCTGATAAACATATATGCACCCAATGCAGGAGCACCCAAATACATAACAGAACTCCTGGAAGATATCATGGGAGAGATCAAGAACAATACAATCATAGTAGGAGACTTTAATACACCACTGACATCACTGGATAAATCCCCTAGACAAAAAATCAGCAAAGATATACCAATCCTAAATGACTCACTAGATCAGATGGACTTAACTGACATCTTCAGAACATTTCACCCCAAAGCCATGGAATATACATTTGTATCAAGTGCACATGGGACATTTTCAAAAACAGACCACATATTGGGTCACAAGCAAAGTCTCCCCAAATTCAAAAAGATTGAAATCATGCCAAGTATCTTTTCAGACCATAATGCCATAAAATTAGAAATAAACTACAATAAAAACAATCCAAAAATCTCAATTACTTAGAAGCTTCTGAGATAGTATGCTATTAAATAATGACTAGGTTACAAATGAGATCAAAGAAGAAATTAAAAACATCCTAGAAACTAATGACAATAAAAACACAACAATACAAAATCTATGTGATACAATGAAAGCAGTCCTGATAGGGAAGTTTATAGCTCTCCAGGCCTACCTCAAAACACAAGAAAAAAAATGGTAGTAAATCATCTAACTCTAAAATTCAAAGAATTAGAAAGAGAGCACCAAGTAAAGCCCAGAGTGAGCAAAAGGAAGGAGATAATAAAGATCTGAGCAGAAATAAGTGACATAGAGACCAAAAACGCAATACAAAAGATCAATGAAACCAAGATCTGGTTCTTTGAAAGAGTAAACAAGATTGATGAACTTCTAGCCAAGTTCACCTAGAAGCAAAGAGAGGGGACTCAAATAAACAAAATCCGAAATGAAAGAGGCAAAATAACAACATAGCCCACAGAAATATAAAGGATTGTTTAAAAATACTATAAGCAAATCTACTCCAATAAACTAGACAACCTGGAGGAAATGGACATATTCCATGAAAAATTCAAACTTCTAAAACTCAATCAGGAAGATTCTAAAAATCTTAAAAGGCTGATAACTATGGAAGAAATTGAAGCAGTCATCAAAAAGTTCCCAGCAAACAAAAGCCTGGGCCAGATGGCTTCACAGGAAAGTTATACCAAACATTCAAAAAAGAACTAAAACTTATCCTCCTCATACT
The DNA here is from genome assembly GCA_004026805.1 of Lasiurus borealis. NCBI lineage: Eukaryota > Metazoa > Chordata > Mammalia > Chiroptera > Vespertilionidae > Lasiurus > Lasiurus borealis. The sequence goes on along the minus strand of PVJN01002088.1, from coordinate 68,373 downwards.
ATTCCAAAAAATTAAAGAGTAAGGAACACTTCCAAGCTCATTCTATGAAGCTAGCATTACTCTAATACAAAAACTAGATAAATAAAACACCACAAAAGATAATTATAAGCAAATATCCCTCATGAACATAGATGCCAAAATCCTCCACAAAATTCTAGTAAATCAGATCCAGCAATACATCAGAAAGATCATACACCATGACCAGGTAGAATTCATCCCAGGAATGCAAGAATGGTACAATATCTGCAAATCAATAAACATTATACATCATCACATAAACAAATTGAGAGATAAAAATAACATAGTCATATCAATTGATGCAGAAAAAGCATTTGACAAAATCCAACACCCCTTCTTCATAAAAATTCTCAGCAAGGTGGGAGTAGAAGAATCATACCTCAACATAATAAAAGCCAAATATGACAAACCCACAAGCCAACATCATACTCAATGTAAAAACACTAAAAGCATTTCCCCTAAGAATAGAAACAAGACAGGGATTCCCACTTTCACCATTCCTATTTGACATAGTACTGGAAGTACTAGCCATTGTGATCAGATAAGAAGAGAAATAAAAGGCATCCAAATTGGAAAAGAAGAAGTAAAACTGTCCTTATTTGCAGATGACATGATATTGTGCATGGAAAACCCTAAAGATTCCATAAAAAATTATTAGACTTAATAAATGAATTCAGCAATGTAGTAGGACACAAATTTAATGCCAAGAAATCTATGGCTTTTCTTTATACCAATAGTAAACTTACAAGGAGTCTAAAAAAGCAAACCCATTCACCATCATGACAAAAAAATTAAGATACTTAGGAATAAACTTAACTAAGGAGGTAAAAGACCTATATGCGAAAAACTACAAGATACTGAAAAAAGAGATAGAGGAAGACATAAACAGATGGAAGAATATAACGTGTTCATGGATTGGTCGAAACAACATCATCAGTATGTCCATACTACCCAAAGCAATCTATAGATTCAATGCAATCCCCATTAAAATATCAATAACATATTTCACAGACCTATAAATAACCCTCCAAAAATCATCTGGAATAATAATAACAACAACAACAAAAAAAACCAGAACAGCCACAGCAATCCTGAGAAAGAAGAACAAAGTAGGTCGGATCTCAATACCAAATATCAAGCTGTTTTAGAAAGCAACTGTTCTCAAAACAGACTGGTACTGGCACAAGAACAGACATATAGACCAATGGAATAGAACAGAGAGCCCAGAAATTACCCCAAACCACCATGCTCAATTAATATTTGACAAAGGAGGCATGAACATAAAATGGAGTCAAGTCAGTCTCTTCAACAAATGCTTTTGGGAAAATTGGATAGATACATGCAAAGAAAATGAAACTAGACCACCAACTTACAACATATACAATAATAAACTAAAAAATGGATCAAGGACTTAAACATAAGACGAGAAACCATAAAAATACTAGAGGAATCCACAGGCAGTGAAATCTCAGACATATGCCAAAGCAATTTCTTCACTGATACTGCTCCAAGGGCAATGGAAACGAAAGAGAAAATAAACAAATGGGACTACATCAAAATAAAAAGCTTCTGCACAGCAAAAGAAACCATCAACAAAACAACAAGAAAGCCCACTGCATAGGAGAACATATTTGCCAATGTCATTGCTGATAAGGATTTAATCTCCAACATATACTGGGAACTCATACAGCTTAACAAAAGGAAGATAAACAACCCAATAAAAAAATGGACAATGGACCTAAATATATACTTTTCAGAAAAAGACATAAGTAAGGCCAAGAGGCATATGAAAACATGCTCCAAGTCACTACTTTTCTGCGAGATGCAAATCAAAACAACAATGCAGTACCATCTCACACCTGTCAGAATGGCTATCATCAATAAATCGACAAATGGCAAGTGTTGCAAGGATGCGGAGAAAAAGGAACTCTTGCACTGCTGGTGGGAATACAGACTGGTGCAGCCACAGTGAAGAACAGTATAAAGTTTCCTCAAAAAACTACAAATGGAACTCCCATTTGATCCTAAGAATATACCCTCAAGAAGCTAGAAACACCAATCAGAAAGGATATATGCACCCCTATGTTCATAGCAGCACACACAATTCACCATACCTAAGATTTGGAAACAGCATATATGCCCATCAGCAGATGAGTGGATTAGAAAACTGTGGTACATCTATACAATGGAATACTATGCTGCATCAAAAAAAGGAATTCTTACCATTCGCAATAGCATGGATAGAACTGGAGAGCATTATGCTAAGTGACATAAGCCAGTAAGAGAAAGATAAATACCACATGATCTCACTTATGGAAATATAATGAACAACATAAACTGATGAACAGGGACAGATCTAGAGACAGAGAGGCATCAATCAGACTGTCAAACCTTAGAGAGAAGGTAAGGAAAGGTGGGGGTAAGGAGGAGAGATCAACCAAAGGACTTGTATGCATGCATATAAGCCTGACCAATGGACATGAACACCAGGGGGGTGAGGGCATGAGGGGAGCATTTGCGAGGTTAATTGAGGGATGAAAACACATATGTAATTCCTTAATCAATAAAGAAATTAAAAAAAAACCAAAGGTGCAAATAAGAAAATACGAAATGTTTAAATTTGAGTTAAAAAAATACCAAGAGCATATTTCTCAGATCTAGAACCAATATTCTGAAAATGTACATGGAACCAAAAGAGTCTCCAGATACCTCAGCAATCTTGAGAAAGAATAACCAAGTTGGAGGGGTCACTATACTACAAAGCCATTGTAATCAAAACAGCCTGGTACTGGCATAGGAACAGGCATAGAGATCAATGGAACAGAACAGAGACCCCAGAAATCAACCGACACCCTTATGGTCAATTAATATTTGAGAAAGATGGCAAAAGCATACAATGGAGTAAAGACAGTCTCTTCCACCACCTCACACCAAAAACATACAGATGTCAAATAGACATATGAAAAAATGTTCAATGTCACCCGTCATCAGTGAGATACAAATTAAAACAACAATAAGATAGCATCTCACACCTGTCAGAATGTCTACCATCAACAAATCAACAAAGGACAAGTGCTGGCAAGGATGTGGAGAAAAGGAACCCTAGTACACTGCTGGTGGGAATGCAGACTGGCACAACCCCTGCAGAAAACAGTATGGAATTTTCTCAAAAAATTAAAAATGGAGCTTCTTTTTGACTCAGTGATACCACCTGTGGGAATATATCCTAAGAAACCAGAAACACCATCATAAAAATTGTATGTACGCCTATGTTCCTAGCAGCACAATTTACAAGATCTGGAAACATCCCAAGTGTCCATCAGTAGATGAATGGATAAAAGAGCCACGGTACATTTACACAATAGAATACCAGCAGCTGTAAAAAAAGGAACTCTTACCCTTTGTGACAGCATGGAGGGGTCTTCAGATTATTATGCTAAGTGAAATGAGTCAGAGAAAGACAAATATCACATGATCTCAGTTATCTGTGAAATCTAGTGAATAAAATAAACTGATGAACAAAATATGAACATTGTCATGAACACAAGGAACAGATTGATAGATGTAAGAGGGGAGGGACTTGGAGGAACTAGAAAGATTAATCAAAGAACATATATACATATATGTACAGCCCATGAACACAGATAATAATTTGGTGAAGGCCTGGGGTTGGACAGAGGCTGGGTGGAGGGGGAAAAAGGTGGGGGTGGCAAAATGGGAGGCATCTTTATATTGCCAACAATAAAAGTTAATAAGAAAATCATAAGAGCTTCTAAGGGAAAATAAAATTTCAAAAGGTGTTTAAAAAATAAAAATAAAATAAAAAATATTTTTATTATTTCAAAGGGGAAGGAAGAGGGTGAGAGAGGTAGAACCATTAATGATGAGAGAGAATCATTGATCGGCTGCCTCTTGCATGCCCTCTACTGAGTATTGAGCCTGCAACCTGGGCATGTGCCCTTAACCTGAATTGAACCCGGGACCTTCCAGTCCACACACCGACCTTCTATCCACTGAGCCAAACCAGCTAGGGTAGTTCCTTTACTTTTGAAATATAATTACCAATTTATCACAGATGTTTAATTTTTAATAAAGTAATATTTAATTTATAAAAAGAAACAGAAATAACAAATCTATCCTTAAATTATTATTGGATTCAACAAGCATAAAATTACTCTTTTAGGTTGCTATAAAATTTCTAAAGGTTTAGACTCTATTTATGTACTTATTGTAGATCAGTTAAAAAACACACTCAAAGATCACATTTTGAATGGTACTGTCTGGTATCATATTTAAGCACTGGGTTTTTCATATTTATAACATCATGATTTGTAAGAGGCTGTAAGAGAACTAAGAAATTTAACTCCAGATTTTTCTTTTGTTGTTAATCCTCAACAGAGGATATTTTTTTCCATTGATTTTTCTAGGGAGAGTGGAAGTGAGGGGGAGAGACAGAGAAAGAGAAACATAGATATGAGAGATAACACCTTAATTGGTTGTCTCCCACCCAAACCCTGACCAGAGCCAGGAATCGAGGATGCAACCCAGGTATGTGCCCTTGATCAGGAGTCAAACCCACAACCCTATATTCCATGGATCCACACCCTAACCACTGAGCTAGTACTCTAGTTATTTTTTTGTGTTTTTTTTTAATGACCATTTAGAGAATTGAGCATTCTTGCTCAGGGATTTGGCAGGCCCCAAAACAAAGATAGCCAGTTAATTAATGGAGTAGGAGAAGCTAATGGGCAAGGAGTGAATATTATCTATCTATCTATCTATCTATCTATAAAATAGTAATATGCAAATAGACCAAACGGCAGAACAACTGGTCACTATGATGTGCGCACATGGAACATGGTGAGCATCTGCAGCAGGTGGCAGAACATGGAACATGGCGGTTGTCAAATGCGGAGGGATGGTGGAGCAGGTGAGTGGGGAGCCAGACCGAGGGGGAGCACCGGTTACTATGATTGGGGAGAGTCTCTGGTGGTTACTGAAAATTCTTCGCTCCAACACATTGCGGTCCCATCCACCACTGGTCCCAAACACTCAGTACCATCAGCTGGTGTGAGTGCTGGCTACTGGTCTTGATTGCCCCTAAGGGTTTCTCTAACTTCCTCTCTTCCTGAGGGGTGATTGGGTCAGCAGCTGCCACTTGCATCCACTGAGGATGCTGGCCCTACTCACACCCGCTGCTGGCTCCAGCCCAAATTGCTCCATGCCATCAGTGTGTGGGAGCTGCAGCAATGGGAGCGGGGCTGCTGGCAGACAAGAGACTGGGGCCACAGCAGGAATAGCTGGGTGGTAGTGTGGAGCATGCACCAAGACCCGCCCCTGTGCCCATCACAGCCTCGCAGCACACAGTTCCTTTAAAGGTACATGAATTCATGCACTGGACCTATATAATAACAGGGTAATATGCAAATTGACCCTACTGGCAGAACGACCAGTCGCTATGACGTGCACTGACCACCAGGGAGCAGATGCTCAATGCAGGAGCTACCCCATTGTGGCCAGTGCGCTCCCATGGGGAGCAATGCTCAGCCACAAACTGGGCTGATGGCTGCAAGCACAGCCGTGGTGGCAGAAGCCTCTCCTACCTCCTCAGCAGCGCTAAGGATGCCCAACTATCAGAAGGATGTCAGACTGTCAACTTAGGCCTGATCCTTTGGTGACATCACCTGGGATGCCAGGGCTTGTGCATTGGGAAAGCCCCCAAGCTCAAATGCCAAGTGCCCACGAGGAGCCCGCCCCATACCCACATGGTCTTTTCTGGGTGAGCCAGGCAGCAGCTGCGGGGACTGCAGTGGCCGGTCGGGCTCCCGTGTTTTCACACAGGAGTCAATCTGTGAGGTCAGCCAGGAGCGCACACATTGCTTGTCTGGCTTCAGTGCAGCACTGCTGGGTGGCATCGGGCTACACTCACTGCATCTCTGCCTAGGGACTCAGGCACCACGACTCAGACGGAGAGGGACGTGCTAAGGTCCAGGGACCCAGTGGCTGCCCAGGGCCCAGAGGTCAGCTAGGGCCTGACCTTCCATGCCAGACATTCATGCTGTGATTACCATCCAAGCCTAGGTACCACATCCATGGACAAGTTTAAAAATAAATGGCACTGAGGACCTGGTGCCAACAAACCAACACTTACCTTCCCCCCAAGTGGGACATAGGCCCCACCACCATCCCAGAGTGACAGCCCACCGAATCACAGCCAATGTTGCCAGGACCCCATGGCACAAATTGTGGCTCACAGCCCAGCCCAGCCCGGAAATGGTGACTCTGGGCACCGGGTAATGATGTCCTGTAGCAATGCCTGGATTCCTCTCCCTAGCGAGTCATATCCTTGGAGTTTCTTCAAACCAGGCACCCGACTTGCAAACATTTTACAGTTTAACCAAATGCTTGTGCAGCATTTTCTGTGCCTCATCTAATTTGATCCTCATAGGAGTCCTGGAGTAGGTAGATAGGAGACTTAGTAGAATCCTATTTTCTTTTCATTAGCAAGATGCTAATAGCAATATTAAAATATTTCTTCAAGTTAATTTCCTTTCAATGTGCACAAATCTTTGCACGGGGACACAAGTTTTGTTTATATTTGAAGTAATAAAAATGAGAGGGTGGTGCTATTTATAATTTTATTTTATTTTTTAAAATAAATATTGTTCAGATTATTACAGATGTTCCTCTTTTTTCTCCCTATAGCTCCCCTCCACCCAGTTCTCCCTCCCACCCACCCAATGCCCTTACCCCCCGCCACTGTCCTCATCCATCTGTGTAAGATTTTTGTCCAATCTCTTCCACGCCCCTCATGTTCCTTTCTCCCCGAGAATTGTCAGTCCACTCCCTTTCTATGCTCCTGATTCTATTATATTCACCAGCTTATTCTGTTAATCAGATTTTTATTCACTTGATTTTTAAATTTACTTGTTGATAGAGATTTATTTGTTGTCACTTTACTGTTCATAATTTTTAACTTTACCTTTTTCTTCTTCTTCCTCTTCTTAAAGAATGCCCTTCAGCATTTTGTATAATCCTGGTTTGGTGGTGGTGAAATCCTTTAACTTTTTCTTGCCTGTGAAGGTCTTTATCTGACTTTCAATTATGAATGATAACTTTGCTGGGTAGAGTAATCTTGGTTGTAGGTTCTTGCTATTCATCACTTTGAATATATCTTACTACTCCTGTCTGGCCAGCATAGTTTCTGTTGAGAAATCACCTGACAGTCATATGGTAACTCCCTTGTAGGTAACTAACTATTTTTCTCTTGCTGCTTTTAAGATTCTCTCTTTGTCTTTTGCCCTTGGCATTTTAATTATGTTGTGTCTTGGTGTGGTCCTCTTTGGATTCCTTTTGTTTGGGGTTCTCTGGACTTGTAAGTCTATTTCTTTCACCAGGTAGGGGAAGTTTTCTGTCATTATTTCTTTAATATGTTTTCAATATCTTGCTCTCTCTCTTCTTCTGGTACCTCCATAATTTGGATGTTGGTATGCTTGAAGTTGTCCCAGAGACTCCTTATACTATCTTCATATTTTTGTTTTCTTTTTTGTTTGTTTGTTTGTTTTTCTGGTTGGGTGCTTTTTGCTTCCTAATATTTCAAATCTTTAATTTGATTCTTGAGATCTTCTAGTCTACTCTTGAATCTCTGTATATTATTCTTTTTTAAAATAATATATTTCATTGATTTTTTACAGAGAGGAAGGGAGAGGGATAGAGAGTTAGAAACATCGATGAGAGAGAGACATCAATTAGCTACCTCATGCACATCCCCTATTGGGGATGTGCCCACAACCAAGGTACTTGCCCTTGACTGGAATCGAACCTGAGACCTTTCAGTCTGCAGGCTGATGCTCTATCCACTGAGCCAAACCAGTTTCTGCTGTATATTATTCTTTATTTCAGACAGTGTATGCTTAATTTCTGACTGGTCCTTTTCTATTTGTTTAACATTCTCATTAAGACCCTTGAAAGTCTCACTAAGTTCCTTGTAGATTTCACTAAGTTTCTTGGAGGTTTCTAGAAGACTCTTGAGTAACCTTATCACTGTGGTTTTGAACTGCATATCCAGTAGTTTGCTTTTCCTCTATTTCTTTCATTCATGACATATTTCTTTGTCTCTGTATTTTGGCTGCTTCACTGTGTTGATGGAGTGGCTTTGTGTGGTAGGTGTCCTATATGGCCCAGTGGCTCGGCCTCCTCAATTACCTGAGGTGGACACTCTTAGTGCACCCCTTTGTGGGCTGTATACACATTCTTGTTGTAACTAAGCCTTGGTTGGTATCTCTGGGAGGAATTGACCTCCAGGCCAATTGGCTGTGAGGGCCTGCTGTGTCTATAATGGAAGAACTGCTGTGCTAGAGATACCCTTATGGGGCAGGTCTTCTTCAGTGGGGCTTTGGTGCTCACTGAGTCTGCCTCTTGAGTGTGTCACTTACGGATGTGAGGAGTTGAAATCTGGTATTATCTCACAATGACCACTAGGTACACTGGCTCCTATATCCCCAAAGAGGTGCAAAGTCAGCTACTGCCTGAGGCCACCCAGCAGGAGATACAGAGAGATCTGTAGATTTCTCCTCTTTGCTTGGGGTTTGGAGATTTTGGAGCTCTCTGACCGAGCTGCAGTGTTAGGTTAGGCTTCAAAAGAACAAGCTATTCATATGCAAAAACCACTGTGCACAGTTTGAGTGGGGTTTTAAATTGGGGGGTGGTTAGGATTTCAGGGAATCACCTGGGCAGAACTGACAGCAATGGCTGCCAGTCAGCAGTCTCTGCATCTCCATGTCTCCATATCCCTGTGCAGTAACAATGATTCCTGTGAGCTCCTCTGCGAGAAAGCCACCCTCACTTTCCCACCCAATGCCAGACAGTCCAGTTTCTCCCTGTAGGAGTCTGGGTCCCCAGAATCTCATTGGAAATTGGAGTTCAGAGCAATTGGGAGCTTGTATCTCCCTCCCAATAGAAAAAAAACAAAAACAAAAACAAACAACCCCCCCCAAAAAAAAAACAGCGCACCCAGTTGCCAGCCCAATTTATGTGCCTCTGTACCTCTGCTCTTCCACACCTCTGTACCTCGTACCCAGTCTCAATGCACTTTTTTCTTTCCTTCTAGTTGAAGAACTTCTACTCAGCCAGCTTTCCTGTGGTTCTGGATGATAGTCATTTTGTCTTTTAGTTGTAGTTTGGGTGTGGTTGTGAGAGGCTGTACATACAGATGTATACCTTATGCCACCATCTTGTTTTCCTATTTATAATTTTAAAATAATAGTAGGAATGAGTTACTTGCAGAAAAGATTATTTTCAATCTTATTTATATACTAAGTGGAGAGGTTAGCAATAAAGCTAAATAGAACTATGATCCACTTTTAATTCTTTATAGAAAACTATTTTTGCTACCATGTCTGGGCTCACCCTTCATTTGTCATTTCCTTTCCCTCCCACTTCCAATGTGTCATCAAGTTCCACTGAGAGGGCTGCCTAATGAAGCCTCAAATCTGTAATGGTCTCTGCTTTATCCCTGGGATCTTCAACAGTGCCTGACACATAGTAAGTAGTAAATATTTGTTGAAAGTACAAATGAATGTTTGTTCCTCAATACTTGCCACAATACATGCTCTTCCTTGTCTTTGTGATTTTGAACATGAGTTTCTCTTTGTTCTTTTCTAAAATCCTTAAAGACAGGCTCTATCTACCTGGTACAACTTCTCTGAACTTTCTCCAAAATCCCCATAAAAAAGCCTCCTTAACTCTGATGTGAGCCTAGGTGTATTATTTCATTATGACTATTTGCTTATATGTCTTCCACAATAGATTAAATTACCTTGAGTACAGAATTATGTCATTTTTTCTAATTATCTTCCTCTCTGTCCAAGCACAGAGCCCAAAAATCCCAGACAACTGACAAAACCTTATTCAATGGATGAGCCTCTCTCCTGGAAATGGCTTTAGCTCTATTTAAATAATTTTTATATTTTGTTCCTATATTTTGTATAAAGCTTCTTATCCCTAAAATGTAATAGTTATAATTTTCAATTTGATTGATAATAAGTATACTAGAATCCCCTACCTCAATCCTTTCATTGTATTGTTTATTTGTGTTTGCTTACTTTCCAGAAACAAGGAAGGATTTAACCAAATACCCAAGACATGCTCTTATTAACATTTTAAAATATACAATCCTCTCTCCTGAAAATAATTATGGAGGATGCACTATCTATTTTGATGTTTGCTATGGTCTGGGATGCTTTTCTAAATAGCAAATATTTCTTGCTTCTGTACTGACCCCAATTTTATCAGAAGAAGTTTATAATTGGGGGCACGCTCCACTGATCCATAATCTATGTCAGTGTTGCTTCCCATAGATTAATTACCCAGTACTTAACTTTTGCATTTGACCCTCATACAAGAGCATATTCTAAAGAATTCCAACCTAACTGAAGTAATGGATTGCATCTTTTGATAATTCTCTACCAGTAGGATAAAAATGTATTTTGCAACAAAATCTAATTTCTTTCAAATTTTTTCTTAATTCTTTGCAACATCAACAGATAAAGCTTCCTTGAAGATCACTTATATAAATGTCACACTTTTTGTGGCAATCATATTCACTAATTTATGGTCCCAGCTTCTATACTCCCATTTTATCTTCCACTGAATAAATAGTAGAGTAATAGATTCACAGTCTTCTGATTTATTCTGGACATGTGACTATAAAAGTTAGGGGGGAAATTCCCTATATTGCATAATACATTGCTAGGCTACCTGTATCATCAAGTCATACATTTGAAATTCTCAGTTTAATTTAATATTATAGCATGCTTTCAAAGTTAATGTTGAAGCAATTCCACCTGTTTTGTTATTTTGGCCAACACACAAAATGAAAAATATCAATTTAACTATAGCACTTACAGTATACTCATTTATTAGCGTGCCTATCTAGCAAATATTTTTTTGAAGACTTACTATGGGACAGGTTTTAGTCTGGGGGTTCAGTGTGGATAAGGCAAATTTCTCCCCATTTGGTATTTTATCTTAGCAGTTAAAGATATATTTTAAAAAGTGAAAAACTGCATTAAAAAGATAATGTCTTGCCATTGTGTATTGTGTGACACATACAGGCAGATGTGATCCTGATTAGACATTTTCTTTTTTTTTAAATATATTTTATTGATTTTTTACAGACAGGAAGGGAGAGGGATAGAGAGTCAGAAACATCGATGAGAGAGAGACATCGATCAGCTGCCTCCTGCACGCCCCCCACTGGAGATGTGCCTCAACCAAAGCACATGCCCTTGACTGGAATCAAACCTGGAACCTTTCAGTCTGCAGGCCAACGCTCTATCCACTGAGCCAAACTGGTTTCACCAGACATTTTCTTTATACAGGATATTTAGGGAAGGAAAAGGTGGTCTTTGATCTGAGTCTTCAGGGTTGAGAAAAGGAAACTACAGTTAAAGTAAAACATCTTCCCAGTAGAGAAAACCAGAAAATGCCAAATTTCTAAGAAAGGAGTGTCTTGGCATATTTAAGGAACGTTAAGAAGACACATTTGTAATACCTTAATAAAAAATGACAAAATGCAACATATTTTCAAATCAGTGAACATTTAAATTCAATTGATGCTAGAGTTAATGTCAAATAATCATTTTGAAAATATAATTTCAAAAACTTTGTGAAGGACTCTTAATGACAAACCATGAAATATTAAACCTGAAATATGCCATAGTTCAATGGATATATAATGTCCTTCAAAATCACTGTGATTCAAACAGTCCTACATTCATGAATAAATATGTCTTTACAATAAAAAGAAAAAGAAGGCTGAGGTGGCTTAGATGTGCAAGATTTGCAGGGAAAAGGATGTATGAATTGCTGTCTAGGGGTAGGTAAGAAGCAGATCACATAGATACTTAGAGCATAAAGGGGAGCCTGTAATGATATTAAAGAAATGACAATCAAATGGACTTTTTAAATCGCTCTTTCTGCTATAAGGAGAATGGATTTTAGGGGGTAGATGCAGAAATTTCAGATAGGAGATTATGGCAATAGTCCAGAAATGTGAGGATGGTCACCTAGCCTAGGAGAGAACTTGGCTGATTTAAGAGAAATGCTGGAAGTAAAATAGACAGCATTTGCAGATGGATTCACTTACTGGGTGTATAAAACATAATAAAAAAAAAAGACTACTACATTTTTCACTTGAGCAATTAAATTAAAGAACCATGCTTTATACATGTAATTTGGAAGGCTATAGAGCATAGCATTATTTTCCTGTTCAGCTTCTATTCCCATTACTAAATAAAGCATTCTGGTTTGTTTAAAATTCAGGATTATCCTTCCTCTTACTCAGTCATTTATGTGGAAGTTCCTCCAATTTCTTAGATACGACTATGAACTGCAAGCTTGGGCTGATCAGATTTTCAAATTTTCCATCAAAGTGACTGAGTTAGTGACCATATTTGGCCCAGCTAGATGCCACTCGGAGAGTTTTCATTGAACTGGTGGAGATAAGTGCTCTTTTGCTAAAGTGAATGGTAAATTAGTGGGATTTCAGTTTGGATTTCAGTTACCACACTGGGAGAGCATGCCCGAGAATGAGACTAATGCAGAGTTAAAACAGCCCAAGTGATAGAATGAGAAACCAGGTCCTGATGATATTTTTAATCCCTAAAGCCCCCTGCCTGAAGCCAAATTGACTCCTGGCGATTTCAGTTATCCATTCCAAAAATTAGCTTTCACACACTTGATACAATTTGACTTGGGTTTCTAGCTCATGTAACCAAGAATTCTTATTAATACAGATGAGAATTTTTTTTTTAGTATATTAAGATTGAATGCCTATTTAGATTTGCAAGATTAAAAATATGAAATTCCACTGGTTGAGGCTTCTCAGAGGGAAAGGGGTGGGGGAGAGAAGAGGTCAACCAAATAGCTTGTATGTATATATGCATAACACATGGATATAGTCAATAGTGGGGTGAAGGCCTGGGAGGGAACAAAAGAAGGGAGGAAAGGAGTCAATGGAGAAAAATGGGGGACATCTGTAATACTTTCAACAATACAGAAAAAATACAAAAAGTAAAATAAAATATAGGATGTCCAGTGAAATCAGAATTGCAAATAAATGATGAATAATATTTTATTACTAGAGGCCAACTATGGGTGGGGTCCCTCCCAGCCAATCAGGGCCATCTCACCCAGTCCCGATTAGGGTCAATCAGGGCTGGCTGGCTGGGGGAGAGACCATGGGAGGTTAGCCAGCTGGGCAGCTGGGGGAGGTTGGCTGCAGGAGTGCACTGACCAGCAGGGGGTAGCTCCTGTGTTGAGCATATGCCCCCTGGTGACAAGTGTGCATCATAACTGCCATCTGGTCATCTGGTTGTCATTTAGGCTTTAATATATATAAATGTGTATTCCAAGTATTGCTAATTCTGGCAAGCCTATGATTGTTACATACCAAGTAGAGATGTCAAGAGGGCTGTTACAAGCCTGGTGCTCAAGAAAGAGGCCAGGGATTGTGATGTCATCACAATAGTAGTAGCATTCAAAACTGTAGAACTAAACAAATAAATAAATCTTGGGAAATAAGTTGGAGAGTATCAAGGGGTAAACCTGAGAGCAATCCACTCTATATAAGTCTAGCACTGCAGGCATCAATTTTGAAAGATTGAAAAGAAGGTGGAAATACAGTGTGAAAGAAAGCAAAAAAGAAATGAGTTTCAAGACTGGAAACGTCTCCCAAAAAGATGATCAAACTTCCCTGTCAAAACAATGAGCACCCTGTCTTCCATTCACTTACCTTTTGAGCACTCTGAACACTTCCATTCTATCCTGTAACTATTCAGATGTCTAGATCCCTCTGGCCATTGTTGGAGATGTATAGAAACTCACCCCTGGGGGTGGATGAGTAGGACCTTGGAAAAGAGAGGGAAACGGAGGGAAATGGAAAATATCTTTCATACTATCAAAATAAATAATCCTAACTAATAAAAGAGTAATATGCAAATTGACCATACTCCTGCTACACCCACAAGCCACACCCATTACCCAATCAGGATCGAGGATGCAAATTAACCCAACCAAGATGGTGGCAGCCATGGAGAGAGTAGGAGGTTTGGGTTTCCCTGGAAATGGATGAAGCCAAGCTTTCTGCATACTCTGGCTGGCCTAGGCCTCTGATTAAGGCTACAAAGTTTCAATTATAGAAGATAAATAAATCCCAGATACCAGGGCCTCTACTTGGGTCACTGGGAGGTGTAGACAGCCTGCAAACCGCCACAGGCCCCTCATCCAGGCTGCCCCTTACCCCAGGATATCCCCACCCTTATCTGGGACACCCTTCAGGGCACACCAGCCGGCCCCCACCCATGCACCAGGCCTCTATCCTATCTAATTGTATCTAATAAAAGAATAATATGCAAATTGACCATCACTCCAACACACAAGATGGCTTCCCCCATGTGGTCAAAGATGACTGCCTCCATGTGGGCACATGATGGCCACCACAAGATGGCCAGCAGGGGAGGGCAGTTGGGAGAGACCAGGTATGCAGAGAAGGGCAGTTAGTTAGGGGTGACCAGGCCAGCAGAGGAGGGAAGCTGGGAGTGACTGGGCCTGCAGGGAAGGCAGTTGGTTGGGACCCAGGCCTGCAGGGGAGGGCAGTTAGGGGTGACCAGGCCTGTAGGGGAGGGCAGTTAGGGCAAACAGGCTGGCAGGGGAGTAGTTAGCATCAATCAGGCTGGCAGGGAGTGGTTAGGGGGTGATCAGGCTGACAGGCAGAAGCAGTTAGGGGCAATCAGGAAGGCAGGCAGGTGAGCAGTTGGACACCAGGAGTCCTGTATTGTGAGAGGGGTGTCTGATTGCCCATTTAGGCTCTATCCTAGAGGATTGGGCCTAAATGGGAAATTAGACATCCCTCTAGGGGTCCCAGATTGGAGAGAGTGCAAGCTGGGCTGAGGGACACACCCCCCATGCACTGGATCTCTGGTAATAATAATAATAATAATAATAATAATAATAATAGTAATAATAATAATGAAACTCAACTCTTATTGGTGCAGAGATGTGTCTTTTTTTGATGCCTTTGATTTTTTTGGTCTTAAAAATCCCTTTTCTGTTTCTATCAAACAGCTTGACACTTTAAAGTTAAAGGAGAGTTAGACAGACATGTACAATAACTACTTAGTAATTGACTGTACTCTGTTAATGGGTGAGAACAGAAAGCAAACAGCTCCAGTGAACAATTCTTCATGACTAGAGTGTTACCAACATTGCAGAACCTACTGACTTCTTTCTTCCTCAGCCACACTAAGTCTGACTTATCTTTCATCTTTACTCTATCCAGGTGTCTTTATAAAGCCATCCATCACTCTCGATCTCTGCCCAGTACCCTCATTTTCTTCCTTTAACTTCTTCTATTAACTGTGCAATAGAAGTGTATAGTGGGAATGAGGCAGGTCAGTAAGAAGCTATGGACATTCCTTGGCAAGTCGAATAAGGGAAACAGACAAAATAATTAAACAAGGCCCAACAATTTGAGCAATTTACAGCCAGCTAAGGAGTCACAAGGTTTTATAGTCTCTAACCAAGGACACTTAGGAGCAAATGGTTTACAAATTCCAGACATTCTCAGGAAAGACTAGCCTTGATCTTGGTCCCATATCAATGACTTTCTTTAAAAATAAACTAACCAGAAAATTAGCCTGACCCCTCTATACACACATTTGGATGAATCAAAATTGAAGGACACATCTGGAAAGCCAATAAATATTCTGTTAAGATCTTGCCATGAGACCTCCCCTAGGATTACCAAGAACCAAAGAAATAGAAAAAGTATCAAGGGAAAGGATGCTGGATGCACTATCCCTAGAGCAAGCCCACAACTTGCATCTCTGCTCTCTTCTTCTTAAACTCTAATGGTTGCCATGACACTTGCAACCAGGGGACCAATGGGCAGTGGCAGTTTGTCTTGGGCTTAACCCTTGAACCTGTCTCTAAGGCCCCTTTATTTTCTACCTTTTTTCCTATAACTTTTCCACAGAGCTAAAGGCGTCTTGCATAGGCTTTCTTCTGTTACTTTTTTTGTCCTAAGTTATTCCTTTTTCACCTTGTGCAGCTTTTTTTTTAAATATATATTTTATTAATTTTTTACAGAGAGGAAGGGAGAGGGATAGAGAGCTAGAAACATCTATGAGAGAGAGACATCAATCAGCCGCCTCCTGCACGCCCCCTACTGGGGATGTGCCTGCAACCAGGATACATGCCCTTGACCGGAATCGAACCTGGGACCTTTCAGTCCACAGGCTGATGCTCTATCCACTGAGCCAAACCTGTTTCGGCGACCTTGTGCAGCTTTAATAACCCACAGAACAATCTCACTAGAGCATGCCCCAGCCTTGTATCTCTGATCTCCTTCTTCTAAATTCTAAGGGTCACCAGGAGACATGCAGCCAGGGGAGCAGTGGGCAGCAGCAGCTCATCCAAGGTATACCCTCTGAATCTGTCTCCATGGCCCGCCTTTTCTCTAACTTTCCTGTGAGCTAACTGTAGCCCCACTTGGCTCACTACTGTCACTGTGACTTTTACCTGTCAGCGAGTTCACACCATCCTGCCTGGCCCAATTCTTTCCTGTAACGTTTCTAGAGAGCCAAAATAGCCCTGCCTAGGCTCTATCTTGTTGGTTTTTATATCCTAAGCTCTACTTTTGTTTAACTGTCCCAGATTTAATAAACAAACTCTATTTAGGACCTGCTCTGAATAGAACATGCCCAGACCTTGTATCTCTGCTCTTTTTCTCCTAATCTCTAATGGTCTTGACAATATTTGCAACCACTGGAGCAGCAGGAAGCAACATCCCTGCTAGGCTTACCCCTGAACATGTCCGTAAGACCCTCCTTTTTTCTGACTTTCAAGTAAACTAACTGGTCCTGGTTCCAAGTCAATGACTCACTTAGTTCACTTCTGACACTCTATTTCTCAATGAATCAAAATAACCAATCTTCTAGTCTCACTTTTCCCTATCATGTTTCTATCAAGCCAAAGTAGTCTCACCTACGCTCTCCCTTTTTCTTCTTTCCTAAACATTTCCTTTTATTTTTCATAGTCCCTAGCTGTACTAAACATACTCTCAAAATCACCTGGACTAGCCTGGCCAGCATGACTCATTGGTTGAGCATTGATCTATGAACCAGGAGGTCATGATTGAATTCCTGGTCAGGGCACATGCCCAGATTGCAGGCTCTATTCCCAGTGAGGGGTATGCAGGAGGCAGCCGATCAATGATTGTCTCTCATCATTGATGTTTCTCGCTCACTCTATCTCCCTTCCTATCTGAAATAAAACATATATATTAAAAACAAATCACTTAGACTAGTGTTATGAACTATATCCTGCATGAAGTTAAGAACCCACTCACTACTTGTTAGTTGAGGCCCACCCGCTCGAGGCCCAGTCCCCATGTAGTAACAGGAGTAGTCTTTCTTTGTTCTGCGGTTCTTTTCATTTTTAACCATATCGATTATAATCCTATGCAATTAAAGGCGAATATGCAAATAGACCGAAAGGTGGAACAACCTAACAACTGGTTGCTATGACATGCACTGACCACAAGAGGGTGCGCACAGAACATGATGAGTGTTGGCAGCAGCAAGATAGTGGAGCAGGTGAGTGGGGGCACCAGACCAAGGTGGGGCACCAGTCACTGTCCGTGGGCCAGCCTCTGGTGGTTACTGAAAATTCTTTGCTCCCGTGCTCTGAGGTTCCACCTGGCGTTTGCACCCACTGCCAGCACCAGCCCCGCTTGGACCTGCTGCCAGAGCCCACTGCTGGCCTGATCTCTCGGCTCTGTCAGTGGGTGTGAGCACGGCTGCTAGCTCTGATCACCCCTCAGGGCTTCTTTACCTCCCCCTGCTCCTAAGGGGCAATCAGAGCCAGCACCTGCTACCAGTGACAGCCTCGCTCACACCCACTACCAGCACCGGCCCTGCTTGCACTTGCAGTTGGCACCAGAGCTGCCACTTGCACCCATTGCAAGTGCCTGGTGCCGGTCCCAATCGATCGGTGTCATCAGCAGGTGTGAGTGATGGCTGCTAGCCTCAATCACCCATGAAGGCTTATCCACCTCCTCCAGCTCCTGAGGGACAATTGGGGCAGCAGCCACTGCCTGCACCTACCGCTAGTGCCATTAGCGGGTGCGAGCAGGGCTGGTGCCATCAGCATGTGGGAGCGGGAGTGAGGAAGCTGGCTGACAGAGGACAGGGGGGCCACAGCAAGAGGGACCAGGCAGGGGTGCAAAGGATGGTCCGAGATCCACCCCTGTGCCCACTGTAACCTCACAGCCCACAGATCCTTTCAAGGTGCATGAATTCGTGCACTGGCCCCCTAGTTATAAAATAATAAAAACGTACACAAAAGAATTAAGATGGTATATATAAAGGACAAAATTAGAACTAAAGATCTCTCTTTTTTTTTCTACCATAGTCTATGTTCTTGAGATAATTATTAATAGTTTTTGGTTGGTTGTCTATCTATGCATCTATCTTCTAATTCAGTGGTTCTCAACCTTCCTAATGCCACGACCCTTTAATACAGTTTCTCATGCTGTGGTGACCCTCAACCATAAAATTATCTTTTGTTGCTACTTCATAACTGTAATTTTGCTCTATTATGAATCGTAATGTAAATATCTGTGTTTTCCGATGGTCTTAGGCGACCCTGCAAGCAGTTCTCAACCTTTGGGTTGTGACCCACAAGTTGAGAACCACTGCTGTAGAGCCCAAGACCATCAGAAAACACAGATATTTACATTATGATTCATAACAGTAGCAAAATTACCGTTATGAAGTAGCAACAAAAATTATTTTATGGTTGGGGGTCACCATAGTGTGAGGAACCATATTAAAGGGTCGCGACATTAGAAAGGTTGAGAACCACTGTTCTAATTATTTACTTTTACTGAGTGCTCACTATGTGCCAGAAATTATTAAATGCTTCAAAAATAATTTATTTAATCCCCACAAAATCCCTTTGGCAGATAAGGAAAATGGGCCACAGAAAATAAGTAACTCCCCCAAATCACCAAGCTAGCAAGTGTATAATATACATGGTTTACCCTGCATTATTTAAAATATTCTTTGACTAAAGTAAAAATGAGCCAATGTTTTCAGTGAAGTCTATTTGGAAAACATTAGAGTGTGTCAGACTTACTGTTTATTGATACAAACATTAATATGATCTTGGATCTGCAACATTTCTTTTGTGGCTTTGGGCTCCACAGCTGTTGTTATTCTTGTCTATGAACTCAACTTCCGCTAACACTATCCTTCCACAGACATTTTTTCCCTCGTGTGATGTGATTGGAATCTTCTCTCTGGGAGTAATACGAAACACCTAAAAATTAAATTTTTAATATTCAGGCCTAGCATTATCGCACAACTGCTTGATCCTTTTGGGGGCACGCCTAGAGCATTTTCACAAGCTTGGAATTCCCGTCTTTCAGAGATAACATTTTCTACCCATGCTATGGGGCGGACAGCTTGCGATTGGAAAATAAGCCACTTGGCTCTTTGGTAGAGATGTGCACATTTCTTCTCAGGAACAAGAAGAGTTCAGGCTTCTGGCTTACTGCAGGGAACTCTTGTTCTGGCTACAACAGCACCAGGGCTTGTGGCTCCATTTCTATAACGAAGCAGGCATTAACATCACAGCTTCCAATTCTCATTTTGTGTTACCTTATTTCTAACACTTGGAAAATCCCAAGTTTTGCTCGTGCATTCATGTACTTATTTTTACTTAATACTCTCTGAATACTTTACACAACATTTTAAATGTATTTAGGTTTGGAGAGAGACATAAATGCATGTAAATAATTGTCCGCTTTGACTCAAATATTTTAGGACCACGTTAATCTTGGAGATACATATATAAATCCTCAAGGCATATATCCCATTTAATCTTTTTAAATTACACCTAGATGTTTAGTATTTGTAAGTTTTGAAAAATTATTTCATAAATCCCTTCCCTTCTTGCCATCCACCACCATTCACAACCTCTGAACTTAATGTTTTAACTTAGGTGAAATAGGGAGCCACTTGGACAAAAGGGCTGATTTCTTTACATTTGTTTTCAATTTAATTTCAGTTTTAGTTATGCAAAAAAAATCTATATACAATAAGACTGCATATATTTCCTCCTTATTTGAACTAGGAAGAGTAATAAAACTAAAGAAAGTCTACTCGCATTTTGATAATGTGGAAAGTATCACATATTTTAAATGAGATCGCACATAGATTTTCTATGCTTCATAAGTTTTGCTTGCTTCACAGTCAAATAAATGTCTGATACAATTTAAATGTTCTTGTACATGAGGAATGGGAAATCTAATTGTTTGCTTGTGTTGAGCAACAAGAGAGAGAAGTAGGAATCTCAAGGAAGACGGGCTCAGGAAACTTTCTTTTTAAAAAAAAAAATAGTTTTGTTGATTTTAGAGAGGAAGGAAGAGGGAGAGAGAAGTAGAAATGTCAATGATGAGAAAGAATCATTGATTGGCTGCCTCTTGCACTCCCCTACTTGGGAATGAACCAGCAACTTGGGCATGTACTCTTGACTAGAATCGAACCTGGCACCATTCAGTCCAAAGGCCAATGCTCTATCCACTGAGCCAAACCAGCTAGGGCCTTTTAATATATATATACAGTGGTACCTCGAGATACGAGTTTAATTCATTCCGTAACCTTGAGGCGTGGGAAACTATGAGACGCTCGAGTGGCGGTAAACTGGTGGGTCGTGTACAGCCAGCCAATCCAAGAGATTACTCCTATCTCAAATGTTGGTTGTATTTCAAAGCAAAAATCGCTCGCTCGATGGCTCGTATCTCAAAAATCTCATATGTTAGGGCACTCATATCTCGAGGTACCATTGTATATACTTTTATTTATATCAGAAAGGAAGGGAGAGAGAGAGACATCAATAATGAGAGATGAACATTGATCGGCTGCCTCCTGCATGCTCTCTACTGGGGATCTAGCCTGCAACCCAGGCATGTGTCCTTGAACCCTTGACCAGAATCAAACCTGGGATCCTTCAGTCTACAGGCCTATACTCTATCCACTGAGCCAAACCAGCTAGGGAAGGAAACTTTCTACAGGCAGATATTTGATTCCAAGTTGGGCAATTTGGTCAGGTGGTATTAACATAACTGGTTTTTAAATAGCTTTACCGACCAACTATTACATTTCACTTGATTCTCTCAAAACTTAGCATGTTTGAGAGATTATAAGCATGTTTGAGAGATTATAAGGGCAAGGTCAGAATTTGGGACATTCTTATTTGATACCTAAGATTTCCCCGTGGTGTTAAAGAAAAATACAATAGCTGAAAATATTAGTTGAGTGCCTATTATGGGAAAATCAATTAATTCCATCTTCTTTCTTACTCACCGTCGTCATTGTGAATTTCCCTTTGATTCAGGACTTTTTTTTTTTCTTAAAGATTGTGACTTTCAGTAAGTGCCTACTTAGCTGCTTTGTAGGTTATGACAAGTGATTTTATCAAAGCTAATTTTCGATAGGCATGAATCAAGTCACTACTTGCTGTTATATCAGGAAACAATATAATGGAGGAAAGCCATTGGTCCTGAAAAGGAACTAGAGAGAAGTAATGAAAACCACAGTCATATACAATTTAAAGGGTGTGAAATAATCTTGCCAACAAATTTTCTAGTAGACCCCTTAGTTAGAAGAATTACATTTTTTACAGGGGTAATGAAGCTATATGTGTTTTGAGAAGTTAAAC
This sequence comes from Lasiurus borealis, assembly GCA_004026805.1. Classification (NCBI taxonomy): domain Eukaryota; kingdom Metazoa; phylum Chordata; class Mammalia; order Chiroptera; family Vespertilionidae; genus Lasiurus; species Lasiurus borealis. The sequence goes on along the minus strand of PVJN01002088.1, from coordinate 46,569 downwards.
TTTTGGCATTTATTGTGACAGACTTACAAAATTTCCACACAAAGGCATAGAAGTTGTCCAAACGTCTGTTATTGACCTTGAGATTTATTCATGATATATCTTTTTATTTGTTTTAATAATTCAAGCACCTTTTAATGATAAAACAAGTATCAAACAACTCATATCTGATTGGATTGAATTTTTCCATGTAAACTTAGTAAGTCAATAACATCTTTTTTAACTTTTGTGCACATAATTTCAATATTTATAAAAATTTTATTACATGCCAGGATTTCTTAAATGGTTGTCAGATGGTATTTTTATAATAATGTTTTCCAGGGATTTTGACTACTTCTATAGTTAGCAATCAAATATCTATTATTGTTTGCGTTTCTACAGTGTGATTTGGCCTGAGATCATGGATATTTTTCCCCATATTTGATAGATTTTCCTATCCCTTCTTACAATTGCAAATTTTAGATGATTCCTTACTTAGATTGTCTTCCAGTCTAGCAAAACACCAACTAAAAAATAAAATAAAATAAAAAAGCATAGTGCATTCCAAAGTCAAAGTGTCAGGTATTTCTACAGGATTACTTGATTCCTATTTCTAAATATTTGCATTCATTTTAGAACTCAGGAAAATTGTCACAAATAATGGTTGTAATTATTACAGTACATTTGTTCTCTAAATCGACCTTAGGGAGAAAATGTTATGCTGTTATTTTTAGTGATGACATAAACTAGGCTGTTGAATTGAGGAATCACTTCCGAGCTGATCTGGAAAAGGAGACACAGCTACAGCTGCTTAAATTACAATACTATGGAATACTTGACTATTTTAAGACCTATTTAGTCTTCTATTTGTTGGCCAGGAATCACAATGTTGCTACTCCTTCAGCATTTAAATGCCCAAAGAAAAGAATATGCTTTATTTACTTTATATTTCGTTTCCTTGTTATTTTAACATAATTGATTTTATCTATCGATGTTGAAGTTTTATTTGGACTTTTGCAGATATAAAGCTAAGTGAATTTGGGATTTCAGTCATGAAATTAAGGTGTAGTTCTTCCATAGATTATTTTGTAGAGATAAAAATCAAACCCCTCTAAATCAACTGAAACTGTATGGATCTTTCAAGGAAGTTACAGACGGATAGTTTTTTTGGCTGTGTCAACCCTGGAAGATTCAGCCAAATAAACAGGTGATAATAATTGGATTATAAAATTGACTTTAGTATTTTTCTTGATTATAATCTTAAATTCCTGATTCCCAATTCACTAATATATCTGAGTTAAAACAAATATAATATGAATGATGTTTGCATATAAACCACCCTTAAAGTTTTCTTTTAATTTTGCTTTTGTCACCTTTCAATTGTTATTATTTTTCTGGGGATAGTTTTTTGTTTTTTTGGTGGATTGTTTGATATTTTCCCCCCACCAAATTATTTTTATGAAACTAAATTACTTAGTTTAATGGCTTCAAATCATTTTCCATTTTGAAAAGTAAGAAATATTTTCAGATACATGACAGTCTAAATTAAAAAAAAAATACATAGTAGAAGGTTAACACCAATAGTGAAAAGGAATAGAAATGTATATGGTTATGCTATTAAATAACAACAACCACAATAATAATAGTATTACTAAGTGCCATTTATATAGCATTTACAATGAGCTTAGACTATTCTAACTGTTTCATTTACATTAATTAAAGTAATCCTCACAACAGTGGGAAAAATCATGACAAAAGCAGTTAAGTAATTTCGTAAAGGTCACAATGGACAGGTAAGAAAGGAATAATGTTAAAGTCCAAATTAAGCAAGACGAGTGATGTCAGAGTAATGGTAGGTTAAGGGGGCTCTCTCAAACCATCCCCCTGAAATTTCTATGTTAACCAACTATAATTCAACAAAGAAATCCCTGTGTATCACAGATACATACCTGAGAGACCCACACATTGAAACATCGAAAGGTGGGCAACTGGGAATAAATGGGGAGATGAGAAGGGAGGAGAGCGCAGAAGGCCTGTAGATACAGCCCTGCAGCCAGGAGCTCCTGGCCTGGCCTGGAGAGGGGAGGAAGCCAGCAGTCGCAGATAATTACTTTAGCTGGATATAGAGGGGTGTGTGTGTGTGTGTGTGTGTGTGTGTGTGTGTGTGTGTGTGTGTGTGTCTGTGATGGGGGGAAGCTCAGGAGGGAGTGAACAGTATCTGCGTTAGCAGACCCTAATAGAGCAGTGATTTCTGCCTTGTGGCTTTCCACTAGTGGTCCAGGTGGTAATGTTTCAGACAAAGAAACAGAATCACAGAGCCCTGCCACCACTTGCACTCCCCAAAACTTGACTCCTGTTGCCCTTGTAATCAGGTCTAGGAATATATTGTCTGTTAACCAAGAGCTATTGCAATAGGACCACTATTTTTCTCTGTGGCTGATCCCCAGGATGAGTGCTTAGTGTGGGACCCATGGAGGTCAGGGGTCGCCATTACAGTGAGGGCAAAACAAACCCCACCCCCAAGCAGTGTGGCTATATTGTCTTATGAAAGCCTGTGGAGGTCAAGACTGGGAGATCACAGAGATAAAAAGCCTTTTGATTCATCACCTTCTGCTAGAAAATAGTAGAGAGACGTATTCATTAATATAGACATATAAATGCCTAGGCAAAGGAGAATAGCAAATACCATGAATAAAAGTGGTAATGAAGATAGTCAGAAAGAAAATGAAAAATCCCCAGAAAGCAAGCTGGAAGACATGGAAATATGTGATATAAATGACAGGGATTTCAAGATTGTAGTTCTGAAAATACTCAGCAAGATGCGAGAAAATACAGACAGGCAATTCAATATACTCAGAAAATGCACCAATGAACAAAATGAGTACTTTATCAAAGAGATTGAAACTTAAAAAAAAAGAACCAATCAGAAACCCTGGAAATGAAGCATGCAATTAAGAAGATTGTGGATTACTGTCCAGCTAGTGTGTTTCAGTGGTTGAGTGTCGACATATAAACCAGGAGGTCATGGTTCGATTCCAGGTCAGGGCCTGTGATTGGGTTGTGGGCTCAATCCCCATTGGGGTATATGCAGGAGGCAGCTAATCAATGATTCTCTCTCATCATTGATATTTCTAGCTCTCTCACCTTCTCCCTTCCTTTCTGAAATCAATAAAAATATATTTAAAAAATTCTTAAAGAGTGAACTACTGAGTATAGAAAACAGAACCAACCAGATGGAGGAAATAATTAGTCATATTAAAGACAGAAATCTAGAAATGATGAAGAGGGAAGAAGAGAGAGACCAGAGCATAAAGGAAAGTGAAAGAGCTCTATAAGAACTGAGTCCACCAGGAAAAGCTATATTATAATTATAATTATAAACTAGGCATTACAAAGAAGCAAGAGAGGGATGAGGGAATGTAGAGTCTATTCAAACAAATAGTGGATGAGATCTTCCAAACCTAAGGAAAGAACTAGATCCTCAAATCCAACAAGCAAACAAAGAGGCCCTCTTCAAGTCACAGGGTAGTAGAGTGGATCAAAAAACAAAACCCAACCATATGCTGTCTACAAGCAACACATCTAAGCAGCAAAGACACAGCTAGCTTCAAAGTAAAAGGGTGGGAAATGATTCTCCAAGCAAATAATTTCTATAGAAAGGGAGGTGTAGCCACGAGTAGATTTAACAAAAATTGATTTCAAGATAAAAAAAGATAATAAAAGACAAATATAGATAATTTATCATGATAAAGGGGACTCTACATCAATAAAACATAACACCTCTTAACATATATTTATCCAACCAGGGAGTACCAAAATATATAAAACAACTACTCACAGAACTAAAGGGAGTAGTAGATCAAAACACAATTGTAGTTGGGGATCTAAATACTCTATTGACAGCTCTAGACATGTCCACCAAGCAGAAAAATCAATAAAGAAATACTGGCCTAAAATGAAACTCTAGACCAAATGGATATAATTGACATTTACAGAACCTTTAATCCATCCCAGAACACCAGATTATACATTCTTCTCCAGTGCACAGGGAATATTCTCAAGGATAAACCATGTGTTGGGTCACAAAACTGCCATCAACAAATTTAAGATTTAAATTATACAAAGCATATTCTCTGACTATGATGCCTTGAAATTAGAAATAAAGTGCAAAAAGGAAGTAAATAAACCCACAAATACATAGAGATTAAACAATATACTACCAAAAAATTACTATGACAAAAAAGAAATAAAAGGTGAAGTCAAAAGATATATAAAGACAAGTGAGACTGGTCATATATCATATCAAAACATCTGGGCCGAGACCGGTTTGGCTCAGTGTTTTGATCTATTTCTCCCTTTAGTTCTGTGAGTAGTTGTTTTATATATTTTGGTACTCCCTGGTTGGATAAATATATGTTAAGAGGTGTTATGTTTTATTGATGTAGAGTCCCCTTTATCATTATAAAGTATCTATGGTTTTAAGTACAGCTACTGAGGAATGCAGGAATGAAAATTATAAAAATGTTAAGAGATATCAGAGGGGAAAACCTATCTAATTGTCAGAGACCTGAATGAAAAAGAATGATAGTTTCTAGAAGCAAATCAAATTAGCCTGTCAATAGATCTTATATTAAAGGACCCGATTTTTTAAAAATATTTTTTATTGATTTTTTACAGAGTGGAAGGGAGAGGGATAGATAGAAACATCGATGAGAGAGAGACATCGATCAGCTGCCTCCTGCATGCCCCCCACTGGGGATGTGCCCGCAACCAAGATACATGCCCTTGACCGGAATCGAACCCAGGACCCTTCAGTCCGCAGGCAGACACTCTATCCACTGAGCCAAACCAGTTTTGGCAGGACCCGATTTTTGAGGCTCAGTTCTGATCTCATGTCAGCTACTTTCATTGGGCAATTCGTGTTAACTGTAGTTCTAGATATCTTTCACTGTAACAAAATGGATTTGATTAATTTCTAAAGATATTTTCCCCTCAGATCAAATAGTTGATATTTATTTGATACTATTTATGAATCATGGACTTTTTTTGCTGAAAGCAATTTTAAAAGTGGGGCCACCTAAGCATAATGCATTGTTGTTGTATTTTTGTTTGTTTTGTTTTAATTTAATTTTATTTTTAAAATGTTACATATAGTAGTACATAGATCTCCTTTTTTCCCCCATAGATCTTCCCCCACCCTCCCCTATTCCCTGGCACATGCCCTCATCCCACCCCTGCAGTGTCTTGTGTCCATTGGTTATGCTTATATACATGCATACAAGTCCTTCGGTTGATCTCTTCCCTTTATCCCCAATATTCTCCAGCCTTCCCGCTGTAATTTGACAGTCTGTTTAGTGCTTTACTGCTTCTGTGTCTATCATTTTGTTTATCGGGTTATAATGTTCTTTATTTTCCAAAAATGAGTGAGATCATGTGGTATTTTTCTTTCATTGCCTGGCTTATTTTACTTAGCATAATGCTCTCCAGTTCCATCCATGCTGCTGCAAATGATAAGAATTCATTCTTTTTTATGGCAGCATAGTATTCCATTGTGTAGATGTACCACAGTTTTCTAATCCACTCATCTGCTGATGGGCATTTAGGCTATTTCTAAATCTTAACTATGATGAATTGTGCTTCTATGAACATAGGGGTGCATATATCCTTTCTGATTGGTGTTTCTAGTTTCTTGGGATATATTCCTAGAAGTGGGATTACTGGGTTAAATGGGAGTTCCATTTTTATTTTTTTGAAGAAACTCCATATTGTTCTCCACAGTAGCTGTACCAGTCTGCATTCCCACCAGCAGTGCATGAAGTTTCCTTTTTCTCTGCATCCTCATTGATTGTTTGTTGATTTTTTGAAGATAGCCATTCTGACAGGTGTGAGATTGTATCTAATTGTCATTTTGATTTGCATCTCTTGGATAATTAGTGACTTTGAGCATGTTTTCATATGTCTCTTGACCTTCCTTGTCTTCTTCCGAAAAGATTCTATTTAGGTCCATTGCCCATTTTTTTTTTATTGGATCATTTATCTCCCTTTTATTAAGTTGTATAAGTTGGCTATAGATGTTGGAGATTAAACCTTTATCAGTGATAACATTTGCAAATATGTTCTCCCATACAGTGGGCTTTCTTGTTGTTTTGATAATGGTTTCTTTTGCTGCAAAAAAGCTTTTTATTTTTATATAGTCCCATTTGTTTACTTTCTCTTTAGTTTCCATTGCCCTAGGAGTAGTGCATAATGCGTTGTTAAAAAGAATGAAGAATACATAGTCTTAAAAGGAAATATAAAGAATCAAGTGTGGTCCAGATCAGAACCTGGCTTTAGAAGACCTTGATAATGTTTCTATGGCAACCCCACCATCCTTCACCACCAGAGGTAACAAATCCTAAAAAGTTTCTTAAAACCTTGGTCACACACTCTTTAGGTCTAAGAGAGTGCCAAGTTGTCCAAGGCTTTGTACTGTATCCAGATACTGGCAACATCAAAGCAGTGAGAGGGAGAAAAATAAGGTGGAAAGGAGCCTTATACAGAAGGCAGGTTCATCCAATGGAAGAGACACAATCCTTTTCTGTCTCCTTTGGTTTAATAACTCTGGGTGCTCTAGGGCTCTGTGGGCTTTAATATATAACTGTTTTAACATGAGATAGTATTTAATTGGGTAAAATATATTAATGAACAAATAAGATGCTAGAAATAGTCTAGATTTTTACCACTACAGAGTTATGTAGAAACAGACAAGCAGTGTCTCTTAAAAACCTCCTCTTTGATTTTTAAGTCCAATGATTTTTAAAAGACGGAGATTAGATCTAGTGGGAAAAAAATGGCCAACTTTAATTGAGAATTTTTATATTATTACAAATTAAGGAATAATTAAAAATGCCAGGAAACAGAAGATGGTTTCGTATGGCTCTCTGTTCGATGTGGATTGCCAATGTGGGAGAAAATCCTTGTAAATCTTAGCATTACTCCCACACAGCCGCCTACACAGATGATCACTTGACTTTCATGCTAACAATAGATGCATTAGTAGAGCTCTCACCATCTGCAAAATGAAGTGCACTTAAAAAAAACTGACTGCCGCAGACAGTAGGAATTGCTTATATATTGTGATTAGCATTTCATATTTACATTTAAAAGGTAAGAATTGAAGCAGCGATGTTTCTCAGTTTAAATAAGGTCAGTTCCTGTGATAGCTCCCAGATTAAATAAGATCAGTCCTAGATACCAGATATATTTATGTTAGGAAACTTGATTTTGAATTTTATACTAGTTAAAATATATCCGTGTCCAAGAATACAGAATGGAATCTAAATTAAATGAATTCTGATATACTTTCCTCTCCAGTAATAGTATTTAGAATCATGTACATTAGTTACAACCCCCTTTACAAAATCTAATTGTAGCAACTGTCAGAATTTTTTTAATAGAATTCTTTCAAAGACATGTTTTTGGGGGTTTCCCTGCTTTTAAGTCTATTTTATTATCAGTGTAGAATGAGTATTGTGGAAAATTGTTTTCTATCATTGGAAAACATGGTGATTGGCCTCTTTTCCCTTATTGATTATTTTTTTTTATCAAGGATGGAAGGATCCATGATCCCATTACTGGGACTTAGTGGAGAATTCTAAGGCAGAGTGTTAGAAAATGAACTGGCTGGATTCTTCATAGGGAACAGAGCAGCTGCAAGGCTCATGTGTACACCCTGCTCATACCTGGAAGGATTGATATGGAGAGAAGAGCAGGCATGTGGCTGATGAACACAGGATGAGACCCATTTCTCTCAACCCAACACAAACAGGTACAATGCCTCTCTATTCGGGCAAACTTTTCATGTGTTTCTAACCCATGTCTTTCTAACATTTGTCCTGTACAATCTTGTTTTCTCATATAGATAACAGAGGCAGTGTACATGCACTACGAGAGCTACTGTAATGCCAAAATATTACCCTAAATAGGACTGCCTAAAAGTCTATGACAAAATATTGATTTCTTTGTTATAAATATGGCCTTTCCCAAGCTTATTTTTTTTAATATTTTGATTGATTTCAGAGAGTAAGGAAGAGGGGTAGAGTGTTAGAAATATCTTTGATGAGAGAGAATCATTGCTTGTCTGCCTCCTGCATGCCCCACACTGGGGATTGAGCCAACAACCCAGATATGTGCCTGACCAGGAATTGAATTGTGACTTCCTGGTTCATAGGTTGATGCTCAACCACTGAGCCATGCCAGCCAGGTCAAACCTATTTTAATTCAGATTATTTTAGAAAGAATAGTACATTAAGGCAATAATGACTTAGTGTGATTCAGTTTTTATCTCATTTATTTTCTGTCCTAAATAAATTATAGTCATATAGATTTAATATTAGAAGGAAATTTAGGATTAGAAGGAAAATGAAATGTCTATTCCAAACACTTCATTTTATAGATGATAAAATTGAGGCTCAGTACAGGCTCATACACCTAGTTAAGCACAAATCCAGAACTAATCCCTAAGACTTCTGACTCTCATTCAGTGCTCTTTCCATTATACTATCATAAAACATTAAGGCAAGAGTGGTCCCTTGGGGTGAAGGTGTGGGGGTGCTGGAAAAGAATAGAAAGCAGGAGAAGAGGAGAGAACAGGAGGTATGCTGACCCCATGCGATTGTTTTTTTCTATGTTGGAGCCACATAACAATGCCATTAGCAAGATTGAATTTAATTAAGTCGATGTCAGATATGTAGGTCAGTTAGCTCCACAACTCAGTGGTACTTTTTTGCTAAATTTTAGCAACAAAAAACGTCTCATAATGTCAGTGCTGGGGAAATTTGCACTCACATCACTCCCATTTGAAAAGTTATGAAAATACAGTAAGATAGGGACAACTGTTGAAAAATCTGGGGTAGTCAGTTCTACTACAAACAAATTACTTAGGATTCAGAAGTATATAAAAGGAAGATCATTTTTTTCTAGTGTTGGAGGGTTAATATATTTCCTCTACATCAGAAAGTAAAGAATCAGATTCAAAGGTATTCTACACTAATGAAAGAGAAATATGGAACACTCATCAGCCAATCAAGAGTGAATATGCAAATTAACCTCATTGTCTCCATGGAGATTGACAGCAGGGAGGAAGCAGCTCCCAGCATGACTGCTTGGCAGTCACTGTGGTGTGGAGCAGGCAAGCTCTGCAGAAAGCAGAGAACCATGGAGAGTGGGCCTAAGCCATCAGTAGGACATCCCCTGAGGGCTTCCAGATTGGAAAGGGTGCAGGTCAGGCTGAGGGACACTTCCTCCATGCATGAATTTCATGCCGTGGGCCTCTATTATAATAAAAATTAGTATAAACACATATTTTATTCATTTAAAAATATGTATAGTAAGTTCAATGAATAAGAGTAAGAAGAAGTTTTGAAAAAAACAATAGCTCATTTATATCATATATTGGTAAGTTTTAATACATTTGAAATAATAAAATATCTTTTTATACACATGTATTTGATGGTGTATTATTCTGTTAGTCAATTTTTATTCTCACACAAGAAAGAGCCATGGGACTTTAGGGCATTAATTTTATCTTTAGTGGTAAGTTTCAATTATACACTGTGTATGTGATGAAGAATAAATGCATACATTGAGTAAAATCAGTTAATGAAAAATATTGTGTACAGTAGATAGTTAATACAGATTTTAAGTCTAATGTTTCTTGAAAGTTAAAAGGAAATTTACTATTTTTGAAAGATTTTTTATTTTCTTAATTGGAAATTGTATCTGTTGTTTTCTCTGCTTAGAAAATTGACTTCTAATAAGATAACACAATCAGTATCAAAATAGTCCAGACTAAGGCAACGATATCAAAATCTCGGTGGTCCAATTTTAGTCAGACATGTGTCACTGAAGTTCAGGAGGGAAGCTGAACTATCCCCATCTGTAATGAGGCAGTGTGAGTCATGACCTACTTTTATCAGGGTGGTGTCGTTGGTGTCCAGTGAGAAACTGAACATACACACCTACCTAGCCCTCATACTACATATCAATAACACTGCTTACTTAAAAAGAAAAATGAAATATAATCCAAAGTGTCATCCTAGAGTACCTCAGATGTTTAAGATTCAATAACCATGGTTATACCAAGAACCATGTTAGTCAACACTTCACTGAGAAAAAAGAACCAACAAATGCCAACACTAAGGTGGATCAGATGTTGGAATTATCTGACAATGACTTTAAAACAGCCATCAGATGCCAGTACCAGGCAGTTTTGAGAACAGTGGCTCTGTAATACAGCTTGCTCTCTGGTATTGAGATCCCTCCTGCTTTGTTCTTTCTCAGGATTGCTGTGGCTATTTGGGGTCCTTTATTCATTCCAGATGAATTTTTGGAGAGTTTGTCTAGATCTTTGAAGTATGCTGTTGGTATTTTAATGGGGAGTGCATTGAATCTATAGATTGCCATGTCAAACCTGTCAGAATGGCTATCATCAACAAGTCAACAAACTACAAGTGCTGCTGAGGATGCGGAGAAAAAGGAACCCTTGTGCACTGCTGGTGGGAATGCAGACTGGTGCAGCCACTGCGGAGAACAGTATGGAGTTTCCTCAAAAAACGAAAAATGGAACTCCCATTTGACCCAGTGATGCCACTTCTAGGAATATATCCCAAGAAACTAGAAACACCAATCAGAAAGGATATATGCACCCCTGTGTTCATAGCAGCACCATTTACCATCGCTAAGATTTGGAAACAGCCTAAGTGCCCATCAGCAGCTGAGTGGATTAAAAACCTGTGGTACATATACACAATGGAATACTACAGTGCTATAAAAAAAGAAGGAATTCTTACTATTTGCAACAACATGGAACTGGAGATCATTAAGCTAAGTGAAATAAACCAGTTGGAGAAAAATATCACATGATCTCACTCATTTATGGAATAAATGAACAACATAAACTGATGGGGGGAAAAAACAAACAGATATAGAGACAGAGAAGCATCAATCAGATGCTCTAACCTCAGAAGGAAGGTTGGGAAAAGTGGGGGAGAGATCAACCAAAGGACTTGTATTATGCATATAAGCCTAACCAATGGACACAGACACCAGGGGGGTGAGGGCATGAGTGGGGGGATGGAGGGATTATTGGGGGGATAAGGACACATATTTAATATCTTAATCAATAAAGGAAAAAAGAAAGGAGGATTGCTTTATGATAAAAAATAAAACAGCCATCATAAAACTGCTTCATTGACAATACAACTTGATCATCTCAGTAGATGAATAAAAGGCATTTGACAAACTTCAATATCCATTCATGAACAAAATAAGTATGGAGGAATTTATATCAACACAAAGGCCATACATAAAAATCCCACAGCTAAGATGATAATCAATGGGGAAAACTGAAGGCTTTCCTTCTAAGATCCAAAACAAAGAAAGAATGCCCACTCTCACCACTTCTATTCAACACAGCAGTGAAAGTTCTAAACAGAGAAATTAGATACCAAATAATGGCTGAAACTTCTCATGTTCAGAAAAATCAAAGTTACAGATTCAGAAAACTGAGAAAATGCCAATAGGATGAATAAAATAAAAAAGCACTTCAAGATGTATATGAATTAGACTTCTGAAAACTAAAAGCAAATAAAGTGTTAAAACAAGACAGAAAATGGCAATTTTTTATAAAACACCAATTCAAATGACAGTAGATTTTTCATTGTGCTACATCTATACTTAATCTTATATAGGAAGGAATCAAATGAGAAAGAGGAAGAGAGAGAGAATGAAAATATCTATGTCTATCCTAATAATAACCACAGATTACCAGAGAACTATAATGTGAGCCACAGAAGCAATCCATATATGTAATTTTATTCTAATAGCCACATTTTAAAAGTAAAAAGAAACAGGCAAATGTAATTATAATTATTTTACTTAAACCAATACATCTAGAGCATTATTTCAACAGTTAATCAATATAAAAATGTTAATGACCCATTTAACATTTTTTTTCATATTAAGTCTTCAAAACTGAGTATTTTATACTCACAGCATACTGAGGCATTCCCTAGGCATTCAGATAAAGATCCCATCTTCACTTTTCCTTGACCTAGAAATGTGATAAAATGCAGTCCCACTTTTGCCTTTCTCATCAGATTAATTTCTGATGAGAGGGGGAGGGGGAGAGGGGGAGGAGGAGGAAAAAGAAAGGAAAGGAACGAAATATAAAAAGAAAGAAAACATTGATTCAAGGAAATGCACAAACCTGTAGAAATCTAACATCCTGTGTTAATAATAGAAAAGGAATTGACCATTCTATCATAGAAGTTGACCAAGGAAGTAGTAGATTAGATTACTGGTGACAATTTTTGAGACATATTTCAAGTATTTTGTTAGTATCAGGGCAGTGTGGTTACCAAATATATTTGAAACACCCCTGTAATTAGACCAAGAGGATTAGATTCAAACCACTCCCTAGCTATATAACCTTAAACAAACAAACAAACAAACAAAAAACCCAAACAATTTGATATTCCTTTTTATTCTCCAGTAAAAAAGATGGTACTAAATCACAGAATTTCAATAGAATGCATTTTTGGCATAAAACAAATCTAGTTTAATATAAATCAGAGAATTTATCATTAGTGCTCATTTTTAATGTAAGAAAATAAATAAAATAAAATAAATTTCATGTAAAAATATTAGAAATTAGCAACTAATAAAAAGAAATTAAAACAAAATATTTCAAATTGACTGAAACAGCCCAGTTACTCTGCTAAATCTTACTAAACACTCACCCAGGGAAAAATACTGTATAAGACCACTACCAATTATCTTAAGCCTGAAATTAAGAGACTGAGGTGGCCTGTTATTTTGTATCACTTACTCAGGAAAGATGCTTCAATTCAAAGCAAATTTTTATCCATGCAAAACTGACTACAATGAGTTCTCTCTCATAGTGAACAGCAGTGAATAGTATGCAAAAATAGCATTAGCCTTTTAAACAAAGAAGAGAAATAAAGAAAAGTTCTTTTATTACATTAAAAACAAATAACTACCTGTGTGACCTTGAAAACTTTGTAAATTGGCAACATTAAATTGAATGATCTCTAAATTCCCATTCTGTGTTAGCAACCAATTAGATAACAATACCTATAATGAATGATTATTGACCGTGCACGTTGATCAGAACATTACAAGGTCACATAGCTTGTTAGTGGAAGAGGCAGGGTTTAAAATTATAGCTCCAGAACCTCTGCTCTTAACCACTGTGATATGATGATGGGGGAAATGCTTGTTGATCACTACTTTTATTTCATAACAGTATTTAACATAGTGAATGTTTATACTGTTATCATTTTAAAGACACTCTTAAACACATCTTTCTAATATTCTCTAACAACATAGACACTTTTAGCTTCTTGATCCCTCACAGTTCAACCTTGCTGACACCACACTACTGGTTTTGAGTGATTCCCTATTCATTCTAGATCTGGCATCCATCTCCTGAAACCCACTTTGACCTGCATCTTCAGTTTATTCACGTCCTTATTTCTTCCTTGCATGTGCCCTTATCAGCTTCAACTCTGCATCAATCAAAACTCTAAATATTTGTTGGCTCTTCCATTGCCCCTGAGCTGCCAAGCTTAGCTAAGAAAAAAGTCATATACTTGCTAATAGGCACCATTAAAATCAGGACTTCCTGTCTTTTCTGGCTCCTCAATAACACTTAACAATGCTTTCATTTGACCCTAAACAATTGCCTCAACTTTCCTTGTGTTGATTGTGCCACACCTTTATCACCTTCTCAGGCCTTCTTTCCTTTAGTAAATGGTTTGCTATGCCAGAAAAATATTTGGTTCACTAAGTATTTCACATTTATATGGCCTACCACCAGAAATATTTCATAAACTGGAACGGTGCCTGCCATTTATTTGGTGTTCACTTAAATTTTGTTCAATGGGTCTAAACCTTCCTTCAAAGAAGCTCTTCATATTAAATAATTGGTTATATGAACTCTATCTCCATAGTTTCTGAATTTTCCCCTTTCTTTATAACTATTGTCTACCTTTTGTGATCAGCTCTTAATCATCTGAAATGTGGATTATCTACTAGCCTACAAACAATGTAACTGCCTCAGGTCTTTTCTCTGCCTTCTCTCTAGAGATATTTGTTGAAATTACCAATATGACTGTATTCCTTAAATATAGGGACTTCTCATTGCCAAGGAATAGTCAATGGTTTTTGTACATCCTCTCCCTTCTGTCCAAATGAATTTTTTCCTCCTCTAGAAAGATCAAAATCTCAAAGTTTTTAGATAATTGCATGAATCTAGAATTTCCTTAGTATATATTTTACCTTTGAATTCATTTATTTTTGCCAATATGTATAATACTTTTACATAGTTATAATTAATGTGAACATTTTATTTTGTTTCCAGCTTTTTAAATTTTTTTCTTAACATTTTGTATGCAATTGAGCATTATCAACGTAGCCCACATATGGCTCAGTATTCTATCAAATTAATCTCCTAAAACACTTCAGAACTAGATAATCATCAGAACCAAATAATATCTTGTATAATGCAATATATATTCCAGACTAAAAGGTAATTTGCAACCACTAGAAATGCTAATTAACACAAATCATCAGGGAAATGATTGATCATGAATGGGGTACAGATGTTCCTCAATTTACAATGAGATTATGTCCCAATAAAGCCACCATAATTTGAAAATATGGTAAGATAAAAATGCATATAATGCATCTAACTTTCCAAGCCTTATAGCTTAGCCTAGTCTACCTTAAATGCGTTCAGAACACTTGCATTAGTCTACAGTTGAGCAAAATCATCTTGCTACCAATCATTTCCCTGATGATGGACTATGTTGATAATGCTCAACTGCATACAAAATGTTAAGACAAACATTAACAAGCTGGAAACAAAATAAAATGTGCACATTGATTACAACTATGTAAAAGTATTATACATATTGGCAAAAAATCTAATTCAGAGGGTAAAATATATACTAAGGAAATTCTAGATTCATACAATTATCTAAAAACTTTGAGATTTTGATCTTTCTAGAGGAAGAAAAAATTCCTTTGGACAGAAAGGAAAGGATGTACAAAAACCATTGATTATTTCTTGTCAGTGTGAAGTCCCTATATTTAAGGAATATAGTCATATTGGTAATTTCAAAAATATATCCAGAGAGAAGGCAGAGATGAAAAGACCTGAGGCAGTTGCTTTGTTTGTAGGCTAGAAGATAATCTACATGACAGATAATTAAGAGCTGATCACAAAAGTTAGAGAATAGTCATAAAGAAGGGGGGACATTGAGAAATTGTGGAAGCAGAGTTGGCATAACCAATTATTTCATGTGAAGATCTTCTTTGGAGAAAAGTTTAGTCCCATTGAACAAAATTTAATTGAGCACCAACTAAATGGCAGGCATTGTTCCAGAGTATGGGAAACAGTGGTATGTAAAACAGAAAATTTTCCTACCACTTAGAGCTTTACCTTGAGGTTAGGATAATGAGGGATATAGAAGGATTAGGCCAAGGTTTATGTTTGGAGAATCTAAGTTGAAATGACCTATCTAAGCAAGATAATGCAAAGAGAAGTTAAGAGTAGATTGGGAGTAAAGGTAATGAACCTAGTCACACATATTTTTAGGTTTTATTTCCTGAAAGATATATGAACCCGTGGGGCCAGCAGGCAAGAATGAATGGGAATGCAGGTAGAGATGTTATTATATAATTGTACACCTGAAACCTATATCATTTTATTTTTTCCATCATCATGTATCTGCTCTATGCCCTCTTCCACCTCCTTCCAATTAATTCAATATTTTTTTTAAAGAGAAAGATTGGCTTTGGTGAGAAGAATGGATATTTTTTCCAGAATAGATGGAAACAGGTGAAAGTAAGTGTTCTTATAGATACTTCCGGTGATAGACCATATAAATGTGAAATACTTAGTGAAATGGATATTTTTTCCACCCCAGGAAGGTGGTAAAGGTGTGTCACAATTAATACAAGGAAAGTGGGAGGCAATTGTTTAGGGTCAAATGAAAGGATTGTTAAGTGTTATTGAAGAGCCAGAAAAGACAGGAAATCCTGATTTTAATGGTGCCTATTAGCAAGTATATGACTTTTTTCTTAGCTAAGCTTGGCAGCTCAGGGGCAATGGGAGAGCCAACAAATATTTAGAGTTTTGATTGATGCAGAGTTGAGCTGATAAGGGCACATGCAAGGAAGAAATAAGGACGTGAATAAATTGAAGATGCAGGTCAAAGTGGGTTTCAGGAGATGGATGCCAGATCTAGAATGAGTAGGGAATCACTCAAAACCAGTAGTGTGGTGGCAGCAAGGCTGAACTGTGAGGGATCAAGAAGCTAAAAGTGTCTAAATGTTGTTAGAGAATATTAGAAATATGTGTTCAAGAGTATTTTTAAAATAACAGCATAAACATTCACTATGTTAAATATTGTTATAAAATAAAAGTAGTGATCAACAAGCATTTCCTCCATCATCATATCACAGTGGTTAAGAGCAGGGGTTCTGGAGCTATAATTTTAAACCCTGCCTCTTCCACTAACAAGCTATGTGACCTTGTAATGTTCTGATCAACGTGCACAGTCAATAATCATTCATTATAGGTATTGTTATCTAATTGGTTGCTAACACAGAATGGGAATTTAGAGATCATTCAATTTAATGTTGCCAATTTACAAAGTTTTCAAGGTCACAGGTAGTCATTTGTTTTTAATGTAATAGAATAACTTATTTCTTTATTTCTCTTCTGTGCTTAAAATGCTAATGCTATTTTTTCCATATTAGATATTCACTTCTGTTCATTATGAGAGCTCATTGTAGTCAGTTTTGCATGGATGAAAATTTGCTTTGAATTGAAACATCTTTCCTGAGTAATTGATACCAAATAACAGGCCTCACATATGTGCCCCAACCAGAGAATGTACCCTCAACCTAGGTATGTGCCCTGACCAGGAATCAAACCTACAATCTTTTGGTGCATGGAATGACACTCCAACTAACTGTGCCACCTAACCAGGGCTCTTTACTTCATTTTTTTTATTGAGATATGATTGGCATACAAAAAAGCTGAACATATTTAATGTATACATATTGAGTTTGAAGATAAATAATACCCATGAAGCCATCACTTTAGATAATACAAAAAATAGAACCATTACCTCTAAAAGTTTCCTTTGTTTCTTTAATTTTTTGATAAACATAAGTGAACCATTTAATCTTTGACCAATACAACATGTAGATTTGAGTTAGTGTCTAGCATTCTTCTTTCAGCTCTTTGAATATGGTATCTCACTGCCTCTGGCCTTCATAGTTTCCACGTTTTTTTTTATAAGATTTGAAAATAATGCTTTTAGAGATAGAGCTGGTACAAAATTATTTCCCTACAATGGGAAGCAGGCCTGACTTCTTGGAGATTCTGTCAAAGGAGTGATGTAACAATCTTTAGATGTGATTCATGTAAACTAAAGTATAAAGTCGAAGGGCATTCCTTCAGGAATTCAACCCTATATAAACATGTCAGAGAATATTCCAAGTGCTGAAATGTTTTGAAATGAGTAGGGATTCAACAAGGTGAAACAGTGTGGTTAAAATAAACCAAGGTGGGAATTATATATGCAAATCAGAGCACAGAAAGGGTGTGGTCTAATTAGGCAGGTCCGCTACCATGCAGGAGGACTGCAGCAGAGGGAGAACATGGTGAGAGGTTGGTAGTGACCACATTATTAGGACAGTGGATCCAGTATGATGTCTATGGTGAAAAAGAAAATGATTTGCTTTTTAGGTCTGTGTTAGAGTACGGGAATTAGGGAATTGCAGATCCAGTTGTCAGCACTATGGACTCAATCATAAATCAGCCTAAGAAAAGCCTGAGGGAAGGAGTGAAGGATGTTTAAGAAATGCTGTACTCATGCTGGCAATCACATATCTGTCCAAGAAATGTTACAGGGTTGGGCCTACTTTGGGGAAAGGAGAACAGCAGTGAACTCATACAATGAAGACTTAAGTAGAGGAAAGATTTCCTATATTTTTCCTCATCATTGACACTCTACAAATTACCTGACCAGGTAAATAGAACTGAGCTAAAAATTTACATGAAGAATAGATAACTATAGATTTGAGGGAAGGAAATAGTCATAAAGGAACGATTCCTGTAGCGAAGGAAGGAACAAACTTTGAGGTCAGATTGAACTGACTGTATACCAAGGCCTAGCCTCTCTGTCACTTTATTAACTTCCACATAGTTGTGAGGTTTAAATTATTTTTAAAATAATGCTTGTATATATCACTTACTCCTGTGTCTGACATTTCAGCTACTCTGTAAGTTATTATTCTTATTATTCTTAAATCATCTAATATCTCATTGGAATAAAAAATGAAGTAAAGGTTTTACTCAAATAAATCATTATTCTCTAGCAGTTATTTCTAGAACTTATGAAGAACTTTGTGCTAGATGATAAACAGAAACTCCTGTAGGAATTAATGTTGGTGAGTCACCACACAATTAAATTCAGAATCATGGTGGGAAAGGAAGTCAAAGGAATACATAATATAATTATTCAGTATACAAATGCAATAGAAAGTCAAATTTTGAAGATAAAATGTAAAAGTCAATAACCCACAGGAAACCAGTGGACTATTTAAACCATCTTATTAAAAATTAGAGATAAATGTTTTGAAAAGCAAAACAACCAGCCGTTTAAGATAGCTTTCTGGATCCTTCACCTCCTTCAATTATTATGTTTGATGGGCTAGTTCAAGATCTCACTGCTCTTCTCACATGAACTATGGCAATAATAACCAAACTATTTTTTCTCCTGTGGGCCAATCACCACAATGTTGCATACATATTTCTTTCCATCCACCCATCCTTTAAACCATCTATTTAAATATTTATTCACCTTACTAGGTGCTGCATTCAATATTGGGGATCTATTTAAAAAGAGATCTATTAAAAACAAACAAATGTCTTTAGAATTCTGTATCCTTAATAAATACAGAGACCTGTGAGGAGAGCACATAATTAATCATGAAAATGCAATATGATCAATAACCACAGCAAGATGTAGCTTGGATGAATTATAGTATGCCCATACATTTAAATACTATGCAGCTATACATATTAATAAACGAACTGGGGTAGAAGATTAAGTAGAAGCTACACTGTCACTCTCCCAGGACCAAACTGGAATTACAACTAAAATACAGAAAAAACATTCTGAATAATCAACTGAAAACTAGCTGGAGAGAACCCTTATAACAAAGGGTGTAAAGTGGAGACCGCAGCGGGGCTGGTAGGAAGTGTGGCCAGGCTGCCACAGGTAGCACTGAAGTGTCAGAGGGATATCTCAGCTGTGGATGGTTCCCACTGAAAACTTGGGGTCTGATTCCCAAGCTTGGCTTCTCAGCTCAGAGAAAGGACTCAAAATCTGGCACCCATTTTTTAAAAAAAACTCAGTGAAGTGAGAATAGAAGGGTCATACCTCAACATAATTAAAGTCATACAGGATTAACTTACAGCGAATATCATACTCAATAGGCAAAAACTAAAACTGTTTTTCCTAAAAACAGGAATAAGACAGGATATCTGCTTTCACCACCCTTATTCCACATAGTACTGGAAGTCTTAGCCACAGCTATCAGACAAGAAGAAAACATAAAAAGCATCCAAATTGGAAAGGAGAAGTAAAACCTTCATTATTCACAGATTATATGACATAAAAAACCATACTGTACAAAAAAACTACTAGATTTAATAAATGAATTCAGAAATTAATGGCATTTTAACACCAATAAGAAATTGTCAGAAAGAGACACTAAAAAAACAATCCCAATTATCATTGCAACAACAAATTGAGATAGGAATATACTTAACCAAGGAGGTAAAAGACCTGTACTCAGAAAACTACAAGAGGTTGAAAAAAAAAGATAGAGCAATATATAAACAAGTAGAAAATATATCATATTCATGGATTTGTAGAATTATCATAATTAAAATGTCCATACTACTCAAAGCAATATATAGATTCAATGCAATCCCTTCTAAAAATCTAACAGCATATTTCACAGATCTAGAACATATACTCCAAAAATGTATATGGTATAAAAATCAATAAAAAGTATAAGTTTTAAAAAGAATAAAATTATCTCAGATTGGGCCATTCAAAAAATATATATGGAACAGAAAAAGACCCCAAATATCCACATCAATCTTATGAGAGAAGAACAAAATTGGAGAGAACACAATACCAGATATCAAGTTATGCCATAAAACCACTGTAATCAAAACAGCCTGCCATTTGCACAAGAACAGGCATATCAATCAATATAATGGATCTGAGACCCTATAGATTGACCCAAGACTTTATGGTCAATTAATATTTGACCAAGGAGGCAAGAGCATACAATGGAGTCAAGAGAGTATCTTCAATAAATGGTGTTGGGAAATCTGGACAAGTACATTAAAAAATGAAATGAGACCATCACATCATACACAAGAATAAATTCAAAATGGATAAAAGACCTAAATGTAAGTTGCAAAACCATAAAAATATTAGAAGAAAATAAAGGCAGCAAAATCTTAGACATCTCTTGGAACATTATTTTTGCCAATATGTCTCTGAGGTCAAGGGAAACACTGGAAAAAATAATCAAATGGGACCACAACAAATTAAAAATCTTTTGCACAGCAAAAGAAACCACCAACAAAATAAAAAGGGAATACACTGTGTGGGAGAACATATTTGTCAATGATTCTTCTTACAAGGAGTCAATCTCCAAAATATATACGTACTAGTAAAAAACATGTAAAACTCAACACCAGGAAGACTAACAATCCAGTTTTAAAATGGGCAAATGACCTCAATAGACACTTCTCTAAAGAGGACATAGAGATTGTCAAGAGATATATGAAAAAATGCTCAAGTTACTAATTATCAGAAAGATGCAAATTAAAACTACAATGTGGTATCATCTCAAACCTGTCAGAATGGTTACTATCAATAAACCAACAAATGAAATGGGAGATAGAAAAACCGTATATAATGTTGATATCACGTAATGTTGATATCAATATATTAATATCTATATGTATATATTGTATACAATGATATTTTAGATAACTATTTCTATACATATAGATGTATATGAAAACATCAATATTTATGTTCATCCTTAGTATTAACTATTTTCTTCTGGACTATCAGATTTGGAGCAATTTTCACCTACCAATTTATTCTTTTGCACATTGTTTGAATGTTTTACATTATGCTTGTATTATGTGTGTAATTAGATTTATAATTTAAAAGCTGTGCAGATAGCCAATATCATGTTGTGTTTGGCCTGAGGTTTAAGTGAGTCTTAAGAACCACTTCTTTATTTTTTATTACATGTATTGGGGTCACATGGATTAATAGTATCATATAGGTTTCAAGTATACATTTCTATGATACATGATCTGTATTATTACATTATGTGGCCCATCTCTTCCTTACTTTTTCATTTGAAAAATGAAGGAAATTTTAATGACTTCTTCATAGAGTTTTCGTCAGTGTGAGATAAAATAATCCAGCTAAAGTCATGCCCAATGGTACATGGCAAAGAGTAACTATTAAAAACAAACAGAACTTGCTGATAGAAGGAGCAGGAAGAGGAAGAGAAGGAAGAGGAGAAGAAAAATCTATCCATTTAAAGTCCCGCCTACCATAGACCTGTTTCAGTAAGGAGTCTCACAGTCATAGGAGCAGTATACTAGAAGCGATTAACATCTCTTTTGAGCTCAACTGTTTTCTCAGATTTGCCTGCTGGAAGGCCCTGCCACTTATTAGGACCTTTTAGGTGGTTCTCATGACTGTTCCTGGGAACAAACTTGGCCCATGGGAAGAATGGAGAAATGTAAAATGGTTAGAAGGGGTCATAGGCCAAACATCTGTCTCACCTTAGGGGACTCTATAGGTCACTCTCCCAACTTTACCTATAAATGGAGGTAAGTGTGCATAGAATATGTCTCTAGTAAGATGTCTTACTCCGGAATCTGGCACCTGTTGATGTTCCTGGTATGGGCTTGTAAAACTGAGGGTATCCGTGTGTTCTATTTTAGCAAATAAAAGTAGTATAAACAGAGCATCAGGACAATGGTGAAACAACAAGAATGGGTAAGAGTTGTGCTGAAGGGTATTGTGAAAGTCAGTGTGCAGTGAATCATTTTAGTTAGGTTTTGCTATGAAGAGTCAGAGGAAATAGTAATGCTGATGAAGGCAAAATAATACTAATATATTCTCAATCATATTGATATGGTTTTCTGACCTTTGTTAAGGAAGTTTAACCATGCACTTGAAATTTGAAATATGGGGTGGAGCAAAAGTAGTTTTACAATTGTTTGAATGGAAAATAATACAATAATAAATAAAAATATAAAAATAAATTCTGTGTTTTGCATACTCACAACTGTGAACCTGCTTTTGCCTCACCCGGTATAATCTATAGGAAAAATGTGTACCAAACATGGAAAGAAGGCTGAATAATTTTTGGATCTGAGGCAGGTTATAGAATTGGGACATAAGTACCTCAAAGGTAAGCTATGTGGAGAAAGGAAGCTAATTATGCCTTGTTGTTATGTAATATCCATCCCGTAAGGAAGGTCTGATATTTCTGTTGGAGAAAGGAGAGTAATAAAGACTGAGACTGTAAGGGGGAGGGATCAACCAAGGACTTGTATGCATGCATATAAGCATAACCAATGGATACAGACACCAGAGGGATGAGGGCATGAACGGGAGTGGGGGTCGAGGGGGGCGCAACACAGGGGATAAGGACACATATGTAATACCTTAATCAATAAAGAAAAAAAAAAGATGGAGACTGGCTATTCCTAACAGTGATGAGATAGAGATTTAACTGGGAATTCCAATTTTGTTAATGTAAAATATTTTGAGGAATTTACTATTTTTTATACTCCTGGGTTTATGGTTTGAGACTCTTGTACATTACTATGGGGACCTTCTTCAGGCTCACAGAGTTCTTATATAGTTGCTCATCCCTATTCATCATTTTGCTTTCTGTGATTCCAGTTACCTGAGGGCCACTGTGGTCTAAAAATATGAGAAATTTCAGAAGTAAACAATTCATATGTTTAAAATGTATGCCAATCTGAGTAGCATGATGAAATCTTGCACTATCATGCTCAGTCCTGCTCAGACCGTGAATCATCTCTTTGTCCAGCACACCCCTAAGTATAAGCTACCACCTGTTATTTACTAGACATTAAGTGAATAGGTATGTATGCATGTATGTATGTACATATGTGTGTATAGGACAAAACATAGTATATATAGGGTTATATCCACTGTTTCAGGCATCCACTGAAGGTCATAGACTGTATTCCCTGCAGATAAATGGAAACTACTGCACTGCACTTATATGCAATATGGACCTATTTCAATCCCTAGTATTGGCACATACTAATTTTGAGACAAAAAGCATGATCATAATAAACACAGTCATCCCTCAGAAACTTGAGGGAATTGGTTCCAGTATCTCCATAGACATAAAAACCTGTGGATGCTCAACTCCATTTTATAAGATGGCATAGAATAATGCATACAGTTGACCTTCCATATCAGCAGATTCCCAACCATGGGTTGAAAATACTGTTTTTGATCCACAGTTCATTGAATCCGCAGATGCAAAACCCATGGATACAGGGGGCCAACTATATAAAGTCTCATAAATTCTTTCAGATGTGTAGGATAAAGTGAACTCCAATGAGAATAAGTTTGCAAGAACACTAAATATTGCTTCAGAACATCTGGTAACATATCATATAGTTGTCAGAAGGAAGGGGGGTGAATCTCCTGAAGATAATCACTTCTCCATGACTCCTAGAAAATAATGAAGAGATGAAGGAAATCCCTAGATGATAAAACTTAAGATGCCTTATTCAAGCTAATAAAAGCAAAACAAAAATAACAAGACCTCTTTCTAGAGCTGAAGAGTTATAGAGCAGACAATATTACCGTAGTAGGATTAGGACATCAAAACAACCTTAATAAACCAAGAAATGGGCTAAAATGATAAAAGACAATATGAGTAAATCCATTTTTTTTTGCAGTGCTAGAAATGACGACATTTCGACATTTAAAGGTGTTTTCTACTCATGATAAACCTCTTTCTCCAAAAAAAGACATTCGAATTTTGTTCAAAACAATGTAATTGATGGTTCAAATAGCAGGTACTCATGACATTCAAATATTTGCAGATAATGAACATAAGTAACCTCAAAGAAAACAATGCTACAGGACCTATGAGTTATCAAACTTAGTAGATGTGGTTAAGATTTTCCAGGAGGAAAGAATACAAACGTACAAAAAGGGAAGATTTTGGCTCAGAAGACACA
Source organism: Lasiurus borealis (assembly GCA_004026805.1). Taxonomy (NCBI): domain Eukaryota; kingdom Metazoa; phylum Chordata; class Mammalia; order Chiroptera; family Vespertilionidae; genus Lasiurus; species Lasiurus borealis. The sequence continues at coordinate 22,160 of PVJN01002088.1, read as the reverse complement.
AGCCACTGGGAACTTAAGACTCAGAAATCCTGGACCTGGGCCCTTTAGAATTTGTCTAGGCAAGCACAGAACTGAATTTGACTACCTCTAAACTCTTCCCAAATAATGATGCTATTACTGGAAGTGGATAAAGTTAAGGTAGTTGTTCTCTCCTTGGATCCAGAGAAGCCAAGCATGGAGAGCAGATTTCAGTGATGCCATATCTCAATGAGGTACAAGGAGAAGCAGGATCAGCTACATGGGTGTACTACCTGTATAAAAGGCACTGCTTTTAGAAGAGCCCCATACCTGTTTTAATTCTCTGCTGTCACTCTTTTGAAATTCTTTTTTTTTTTAATTTTATTGTTGAAAGTATTACATATATTTGCCTTTCCCCTCACTGACCTCTTCTAACCCACCTCCATTCCTTGTGAAATACTTAATAGCTTTCTAACAAGGGTTCCTGCATTTTCATTTCTTTTTCCTTTTTTTTTAAATATATTTTATTGATTTTTTTACAGAGAGGAAGGGAGAGGGATAGAGAGTTAGAAACATCGATGAGAGAGAGAGACATCCATCAGCCGCCTTCTGCATGCCCCCTACTGGAGATGTGCCCACAACCAAGGTACATGCCCTTGACCGGAATCGAACCTGGGACCTTTCAGTCCGCAGGCTGATGCTCTATCCACTGAGCCAGACCGGTTTCGGCTGTTCTTGGATTTTCATTTTGAGCCAGACCCTGCAAATTGTGCAACCTACTTTGAGGAGGTATTTATGTTTCAGGGGCCAACGGAGGTTTCTTGCAAGATATTTTTCTTCCTGGTACACAGCACAGAAGCATCAGACAGAGCTTCTTGAGTAAGGGAATCATACTGGCTGGGACAGCAGATATCTCATTCGTGTTAAGTGTGACCAGGCAATGATGCTTTGGGACAGTGGAAGGCTCTGGAAATTTTTATGGAAGCCTGACTAGGGTGGAGAAATTAGATTTTAGATTTTATTGAATTTCCCACATCCCAGAAGGATGAGGCCAGAATCATAAATAATTGATTGAAGGAAATAAAGAATCTCATTATCTTTTGCCTAACTGACTTTGTAGACCAAGATCCAAACCCATTCCAAGACAGTGAGGAGTCTTTTGCAATAGGAGTCTTGAACTCAACAATACATACTAACTGCACTTAAAAATTTCATGCATCGGTTTAAGAGCAGGATTTGATCTGCATATCAGAATTCACTCCATTTTCGAGTGTAATGAAATGTATTATAAATGTGTTTATAAATTATAAATAATGATATGAAAATAAGGTAGTGGTTTGTTATCATTAGTTTGATTCTTGTTGCCACAGTTGAAAGATGAAATTAAATTCATGAACATCAAATTGGTAAAAGGGCAATGCTGTAATAAAGTTGAAAAGATCTTAAATTAAAACACCTCATTTTGGAAAGACATAGTCTAAAAGGATGTGCACTGAAATCTATAACATCATAAAAATACTGCCATAAAAATAATGTGATTTATTCATCACATTCTTGAGTGAAACATTCTTTGAAGCATGCCAGAATAAGGTTCATATAAATGGAGACAAACCCTAATTCAAACAATAGACAGTAATTTATGGAGTTCACCAATCCTAGTAGAAGTAAAAGCTGAAAGGTGAAAAAGATTCAAACTGATATAAATTTAGCAGTAATAAACTACTAAGAATACTGAAGAAACCCCAAACTATTTAGGTGTCTATTCACAAACCATGAAGATAAGTTAAAAAATGAAAATCATTGGATTCTGCTAATTTTGCCTAGCACCAGAGAGAATACTTGCTGAAATGGCTATAGGCATGTTTGGTAATTCTTAAACTCCTAATCTGTGCTCTTGCAGAATAAAGGTATGCTCAAAAAACTATATTTAAGCCTAGTCATCAACATTTATCTACCCCATTTTTAATTTTAAGCAGAAAGTACTTTTTCATCCTATAAGACCCAGGTACATAATTCTCACAACAAGAAGCTCAAAATTCAAATCTAATAATAAATGATATTTACACATTGAATATTAGGATTAAGAAATATTTTGTATTCTACATAACCCGGACAAGCATGGAATATGTTTTCATTATCTTTAATGAATAAAACAAAGCTCAGAAAAGGTTAACTTATTTTCTCAAAGAACTTGTGCCTTCTAACAGAGTCAAGTGATCATTAAAACCTATAAAAATAAGATTTATCAACCAGCAAGTAGAAATTACACTGTGGCTTTTTAAAAAATATATTTTATTGATTTTTTTTTTTTTTACAGAGAGTAAGGGAGAAGGATAAAGAGTTAGAAATATCGATGAGAGAGAAGCATCAATCAGCTGCCTCTTGCACACCTCCTACTGGAGATGTGCGTGCAACCAAGGTACATGCCCTTGACCAGAATCAAACCTGGAACCTTTCAGTTCGCAGGCTGACACTTTATGTACTGAGCCAAACCTGTTAGGGCTACACTATGACTTTAAAAGTGGCCTCATTTTAGTCTATTCAATCCCTCTTCTACACTTCCCTCTACCTTCCTTAGTGCTTGGCCTGCCTTCCTCAGTAGTTGCTTAAAGAGGCCCTGCCTTCCTTAGTAGTTGCTGTGGTATTCTACCCAGATCCCCATCCCTTTCCCCTGCAGGACTGGAGAACCCACTCCCCCAGTTCCTACGAGTGCTGGAAGCTGATCACTTATAGTGCAGTCCCCTCCAGAGATACCCTAGCTCAGTGGTCGGCAAACTCATTAGTCAACAAAGCCAAATATCAACAGTACAAAGATTGAAATTTCTTTTGAGAGCCTAATGTTTTAAACTTAAACTTCTTCTAACGCCACTTCTTCAAAATAGACTTGCCCAGCTGAAACCGGTTTGGGTCAGGGGAGAGAGCGTCAGTCTGCAGACTGAAAGGTCCTAGGTTCGATTCCAGTCAAGGGCATGTATCCTGGCTGCGGGCACATTCCCCAGTAGGGGGCGTGCAGGAGGCGGCTGATGGATGTCTCTCTCTCTTATTGATGTTTCTAACTCTCTATCCCTCTCCCTTCCTCTCTGTAAAAAATCAATAAAATATATTAAATATATATATATATATATATATAGACTTGCCCAGGCTGTGATATTTTGTGGAAGAGCCACACTCAAGGGGCCAAAGAGCCGCATGTGGCTCGAAAGCCATAGTTTGCCAACCACTGCCCTAGCTGAAGGGAATCACAACCCTAACACCACACTGGGTTCTAGGAGCATGAGTGGATTCAGGGATAAAAATCCCTGGATCCCTCCTCCAATTCAGAACAACTATACAGAGACACCCCCCCTCCATTTCTCTCTTGAATTGGCTGAGGTTCTGATGTGACCTCAGTCCCTAAATGGCTCATCCCAATGTCTCCTGTTGTCCACCTCTTTCTAAACTCTAACACAGATACTGGTTTCAGGAGCACTTTTTAATGAACTTCCCACATCCAAATCTCTATCTCAGAGCCGGATTTCCAGGGAACCCAACATGAAACGACGACCTTACAGGGATGAGCCAAAGACCCAAGCAGATTGCAGTCACTGCGATTGCTTCAAGGTCAAGCATATGACTGAGGCTAGGCTAGGCCACCGTGCATTTCTCTTCAAAGAAGTTTTTCAAATGGTGGCAGGACACACCGTACGAGGGTGTTACTCTCAATTTGCTACATAGCATGACCAGTGCCATGTAGTCTGAGTGAAACATGAATCAGAAAGCAGAAATAGAAAGAATTCAACACCCTGCCCTTTTTATCAGCGGATAATTGAGCCCATGCCCTTGCCTTTTTCTAAAGTTAAATCAAGTTGAACTTCTGCATGTAAAATCGAAGGGCTCTGATCAATGAATACCACATCTTCAAGGTTTACAAAAATGAAGAAATACAAAAGACCATTTATTTATTTTTTTATATATTTAATTGATTTTTTACAGAGAGGAAGGAAGAGGGATACAGAGTTAGAAACATCAATGAGAGAGAGAGACATCGATTAGCTGCCTCCTGCACGCTCCCTACTGGGGATGTGCCCGCAACCAAGGTACATGCCCTTGACCGGAATCGAACCTGGGTCCTTTCAGACCTCAGGCCGATGCTCTATCCACTGAGCCAAACCGGTTTGGGAAAGACCATTCGTTTATTAAGATGGTTGAAAAAAATTAGGTTTCTTCATGTATTCACCATTTGAAGGAGAGAAAATAAGCTATTGTTCCCATTATAAAAATGATTCCAGAGTAATCTTAATTGATTTCAAACTTCAGAAAGCTGGAAACAAATTGTTATAATATGAAGGCATGAATATAAGCTGTAGGCAGATGAGTTAATTAGGCCCTTTCTCATCTGCTTGAGGATTTATCTTTGTAATCATTTGAGTAGTAGCTGTTGCACAAATGATTATTTCTTTGAGAATGTATAGTAGACCTTTATCAATCCATTTTAAACAGCAAATTTTCTTTCCATGAATGGCTTTCAACTTATAAACTAATAGAAACATATGGCTTTAATATATTGGTAGTTTTTGTGTGCTTGATACAAAACAGATTTTGGTGTCTTAAGCGTTTGATACCCTTTAATTCCTCTCTAAATCTCAGAGACATTTTCCCTGGCTGAAGTCTAAATCATTGTACGTATCAATAAAGTCATATTGGATCACGACATAGGAAGACACTGAGGAACCTACAAATATGTCTCTTTTAGACTGTACTTTTTTGATCCTATGCTTCAATCCCAAAACTTTCCAGTTCCTCAGCACTCTTTCTCTATTGACAATTACCAACTCAGTTTACAGTTTACATTAGTTTAGCAAATACGAGGTGGAGCAACAGTAGATTTAAAGTTGTTTGTATGAATATATATATAGTAATACAAGGATAATCTCTATGTCTCACATAATCACAACTGTATACCTACTTTAGCTCCACCATGTATTCACAGAGAACCTATTATATGTCAAGGAATGTGATAAATCCTGTATTACATTCAGCATCTCCCAGACTTTCTCCCCCCGCACCTCCGCACTCCCTCACCTGTGCAGGAATTTGTGCACCGGGCCTCTAGTTGTGTGTGTGTGTGTGTGTGTGTGTGTGTGTGTGTGTGTGTGTGTGTGTATTACACCACTTTTATCCACTTGTCTATTGATGGGCACTCAGGTTGCTTTATAAGCTTATCCACTGTAAATAATGCTGCAATGAACATAGGGGTGGATATATTCTTTTGAATTAGTGTTGCACGTTTCTCTGGCTATATCCCCAGAAGTGGAATTGCTGGGGCATAAGGCAATTCCATTTTTAATTTTTCTACGAAACGCCATGCTGTTTTCCATAATGGTTGCACCAATCTGCATTCTTACCAACAGTCACAAGAGTTCCCTTTTCTCTACATCCTCCCCAAGACTTGTTTGGGGAGTTATTGACGAGAGCCATCTGACAAGTGTGAAGTGATAGTTCATTGTGCTTTTAATTTGCATTTCTCTAATGATTAGTGAGAATGAGCATCATTTCATGTCATTTGACCAACTGTGTGCCCTCTTTGGAGAAGTGTCTATTCAGGTCCTCTGCCCATTCTTAATTGCACTGTTTTTGTTTGTTTGGTGTTGAGTTGTATGAGTTCTTTATAAATTTTGGATATTAACCCCTTATAAGATGTATCATTGGCGAATATCTTCTTCCATTAAGTAGGTTTTCTTTTCAGTTTGATAATGGTTTCCTTTGCTGTGCAAGTCCCATTTACTTTTATCTAGTTGCATTTTTTCTCTTGTTTCCATTGCCCAAGGAGATATAACAGAAAAAAATATTGCTAAGAGCAGTGTCCGAGAGTTTAGTGTCTATGTTTTCTTCTAGGAGTTTTTACGGTTTTAAGACTTACATTAAAGTCTTTAATTCATTTTGAGTTTATTCTTATATATGGTACAAGTGTACGTCAAACTCGTGGCCAGTGAGGTGTATGCCATGTGGCCCACTGGCCACAAGTTGGACCTGATGGCTGATGATCTAGTTTCATTTTTTTGCATATATTTGTCCAGTTTTTCCAAAACCATTTATTGAATAGATTGTCTTTACCCCATTGTATGTTCTTGCCTCCTTTGTCAAATACAAATTGATCATATAAGCTTTGGTTTATTTCTGGGTTCTGGGTTCTGTTCCATTGATCTTTATGTCTGCTTTTATTCCAGTACCAAGCTATTTTGATTATTATGTCCTTATAGTATAGTTTTCTATCAGGTAGCATGATACCTCCAACTTTTTATTCTTTTCAAGTTTGCTGTGGCATTTTGAAGTCTCTTGTGGTTCAATATACATGTTGAATTTTTGTTCTAGGTCTATGAAATACATCATTGTTATTTTGATAGGAATTGTGTTCAATCTATAGATTGCTTTGGGTAGTGTGGAAATTCTAATGAAATTAATTCTTCCTTTCTATGAGCACAGCATATCCTTCCATTTATTTTTATCTTCAATTTTTTTCTTCAGTATTTTATAATTTTCTGAGTTTATGTCTTTTGCCATCCTTATTTAAATTTATTTCTAGGTATTTTATTTTTATGTAATTGTAAGTGGGATTGTTTTCTTAGTTTCCATCTCTGACAGTTCATCATTGGTATATAAAAATACAACTTATTTCTAGATATTTATTTTACATCCTGCTACTTTACTGAGTTCATTTATCAGTTCTAGTAGTTTTTTTGGTTGAATTTCTAGAATTCTCTACATACAGTAGTATGTCACTTGCAAATCATGACAGTTTTAGCTTTTCCTTTCCAATTTGGATGCCTTTCAGTTCTTCTTTTCTGAATGCTTCCACTACTATATTAAATAGTAAACTTATGATTTTTACATCTGCTACTATTTGTCTATAAATGTATTATGTATTGATTGTTCTAATTTTCATTGTATGCTAGGATAAATTTACTTCTATGAAAAGTCATCTTTAAATGACTCTTATATTAGTAGGAAAGAATGTGTTGGATTTTTACATACTATTATAAAACAGATTTTAAAAACATCTGTATTCTCAAAATCATAGAATAAGCAACATATTCTTTAATGTATAAATTTTTAAATTATATAGTTAATTCTACTTTCTAATATGGAATGTTTTGGTCAACTCCTTTCATTTTGATTTAAGTACATTTTCCAACTAAATTGTTTTTTATTAATTGTATTATAACACCTGCCTTCTAATTTAAGAATCTTAAAGCCCAAAGGGAATATTTTTATTTCTTCAAGAACAGTCACATTAATTCAAATACCAGTGACTTAAATATCTTGCCACCAAGAGATTTGATTATTCATGCCAATATTTCTCTGAATTTATTACCACATTTACAAAGGAACTAAAATGAACTGTCTTCTATTACTTTGTCTTTGTGAATTAAATTATATTTGTTTCCTAAAGTGTCAATTTTATCACCTAGAGTTCTATATTTTCCTAAATATTTATGGAAATAAAAAGTTCCCCTTACCTAAAAACTAATATAATTTGTGTGAGTAACATTTCTGGGTTGGTCATAAAATTTAACATTGTTTTCAATGTAAGTAAACAATTCCCCTATTTTCTAATATTACAACCCACATGTATTTCATGTTTTGCATGCATATAAAGTTGCTGGTTGCTGTATCACTATGACTAAAAACCAATATAAATATAGCTTTCAGTGAAAGGCGTATACAGAACAGTTTTTCTGTTTTGTAATTAAAATTTTATTTTTCAATTACAATTTTCTTCCAATATTATTTTGTATTAGTTTCAGGTGGATAGCATATACTTTTACAAAATGCTCCCCCAGTGTTTTCAGTACCCACCTGGTACCGTACATAGTTATTAAAATATTATTGACTATATTCCCTATGTTGCACTTTACATTCTTGTGAATATTTTATAACTACCAATTTGTACTTCTTAATCCCTTCACCTTTTCTACCCAGTCCCCCCAAATCCTTTCCCAAATGGCACCCATCAGCCTGTTTGTTTTTTTTTGTATCTATGAGTCCTTTCTCTAATTTGTCTATTTCTTTTCAGAAGAACATCTCTTTACACATTGTCAAATTTTGCAAACAGAATTTGAGATGTGATTTAACAAGGAGCAGTATCAGTAGACTTTGGAAGCAATGGCTGGTGTATTTGATGGTACGTCTGTAGCCTCTCTATGCTGCTACACTTCTAAAGTAAGTGTGAGCATAGTGCAGTAGATGAGTAGATGGTCTGTGGATTCATAACATCATTCTGTCATTCGTCTCTCACTTGTGATGGGGAACGTAGACTAGTGGTGTGATGCCGGGTGACTGATTGAAACAGCTTCCTCTTCTGAAAGGCCTGTTGCACAATATTCATGCAAGAATAGGCCTTTCTTCCCCTGGCTTTGCTCCCAGGCCACCCGGGAGCCAGCAAGTCCTCGCTCTAGGCTGGAGCACTGCTCCTGTAGCTCCCTCCACCGCCCCCCTCCTCCATATAGCACAGTGGTTCTCAACCTGTGGGTCGCGACCCCTTTGGGGGTCGAAGGACACTTTCACAGGGGTTGCCTAAGACCATCAGAAAAATTTACATTATAATTCATAACAATAGCAAAATTACACTTATGAGATATAGTTGGGGGTCACCAAAACATAAGGAACTGTATTAAAGGATTGTGGCATTAGAAAGGTTGAGAACCACTGGTATAGCAGGTATTCTGCCCCTCCCAGCTGCTCTGCGCCTGCATATACAAATCAACCTGCCATCTTTGTTGGGTTAACTTGCATACTCACTCCTGATTGGCTGTGGGCATAGCAGAGGTACGGTCAATTTACATGTTTGTCTATTATTAGGTAAGATAGTACATAAAAGTATTGTGAATATTAAACTAACATATGTAAAGCAAGATAAAGTGTATCGGACCTTTTTGTCTGTAAAAGTGTATTAATTCATTAAATGAATATTGTTTATAAAGTGATAGTAAAACAAAATCATATTATCAATGATATGCATGTGTGTATATATACAGTCTCTGTTATGAGTTTATATACATGTATCATGTATTTTTTTAAATATATATTTTTATTGATTTTTTACAGAGAGGAAGGGGGAGGGATAGGAAGTCAGAAACATTGATGAGAGAGAGACATTGATCAGCCGCCTCCTGCACATCCCACACTGGAGATGTGCCCGCAAGCAAGGCACATGCCCCCGACCGGAATTGAACCCAGGACTTTTCAGTACGCAGGCCGACGCTCTATCCACTGAGCCAAACCAGTCTCGGCTATATCATGTATTTTTTAATATATTTTTATTGATTTTAGAGAGGAAGGGAGAGGGAGATTGAAATAGAAATGATAATAATGAGAGAAAATCATTGATTGGCTGCCTCCTGCATGCCCTCTACTGGGGATTGAGCCTGCAACCTGGGCATATGCCCTTGACCAGAATCGAACCTGGGACCTGAAGGCTGATGCTCTATCCACTGAGCCAAATCAGCAAGGGCTGTATCATGTATTTTTACCTTTTCCTAACATTCATTTACAAACATATTTCTATTCTACCTTTTGTCTGATGCCCCTTCTGTCTGACATCAAAAGGTTATTCTATGGCCTTTTTTAAAATATATATATTTTATTGTTTTTTTTTACAGAGAGGAAGGGAGAGGGATAGAGAGTTAGAAACATCAATCAGCTGCCTCGTGCACATCTCCTACTGGGGAAGTGCCTGCAATCAAGGTACATGCCCTTAAGTGGAATCAAACCTGGGACCTTTCAGTCCACAGGCCAAGGCTCTATCCACTGAGCAAAACCAGTTAGGGCTCTATGGCCTTTTTAAATACACCTTCTTCCAAGTAACATCCAAATAATGATAAACTATTAAAACCGTCCTGTTGAGGTGATAGGTAGATAATCTAATGTCAAATCATTTCTCATCCTACTCCCCACCCCAGGATGGAGTCCCAGAAATGAAATAAGTGAGGCTTTACAGGGTTCTTTTTTTATATAAGCATGGATTTTTTTAAGTAGATCCCATAGAGAGGAGATAATACAGGATTTGTTTTTGCCAAATTTCATTTAGCAGAATGCTTTCAAGGTCCACTTAAGTTGTCTCAAATGACAAGATTTCAGTCTTTTACACACACACACACACACACACCACCATTTATTAGTTCATTCATTGATGGATTCATTAATGGACTTTTAGGTGTTTCCATGTCTTGGCTATTGTATTTAGTGGTACAAGTGACATGGTGATGCATGTATCTTTTTGAGTTACTGTTTAATTGTCTTTGGATGCCAAGAAGTAGAATAACTGGCTCCTATGGTAATTAATATTTTTAATTTTTTGAAGAACATCCATACTGTTTTTCATAGGGGCAGTAGCAATTTACATTCCCGCTAGCATTGTATGAGAGGTTCCTTTTCGCCACATTCTCTGCAATAATTGTTATTTCTTATCATAGTCATTCTAACAGTTGTGAGGTATCTCATTGTGGTTTTGATTTGCATTTCCCTTATAGCTAGTGAAGTTGAGCATTTTTTCATATATCTTTTGTCATTTGCATGTCTTTTTGGGAAAAGTGTTCAGGCCCTCTGCACATTTTTAATTGGCTTATATTTTTTCTTGTTGAGTTATATGAGTTCTTTATATATGTTGGATATTAGCTCCTCATTGAGAGTGTTATTTGCAAATATATTTTCCCATTTGGTTGGTTGCCATTTTTTTTCTTGATGGTTTCTTTTGCTTTACAGAAGCTTCTGAGTTGATGTAATCCCATTCATATATTTTTGCTGTTACTTCCTTTGGCTTTGTGGTAAAATTCAGAAAGTCCTCTCTGAGACCAATATCCATAAGATTAGTACCTATGTTTTCTTCTATGTATTTTATTATTTCAGGTATTATATTTAGGCCTTTGGTCCATTTTGTGTATGCTGTAAAAAAAAAACAGTCTAGTTTCATTCTTTTGCATATGGCTTGCCATTTTTTCCAACACCATTATTGAAGAGTCTTTATTTCCTCCATTGTATGTTTTTTGGCTCTTTTGAAGAAAATTATTGTCCATATACATGAGGAATTATTTATGGGCTCTCAATTCTGTTTCATTGGTCAGTTCATGTTTTTCTGCCAATGCCATATTATTTTGATTAGAGTAGCTTTTAGTATTATTTGAAGTTAGGGAGTGTGATACTTCCAGGCTATTTGTTTTTTCTCAGGATTGCTTTGGCTATTTGGGGCCTCTTGCAGTTTCATACAAATTTGCTGATTTTTTTTCTTTATATCTTTGAAAAATACCATTGAGACATTGTGGGGATTGCATTAAATATGTGTATTACTTTAGGGAATATGGTCATTTTCACTATTTTGATTTTTCTATTCCATGAATAGTGAACATCTATTTTTGTTTGTTTGTTTTTAATTAAATCTTTATTATTCAGATTATTACATTTGTTTGTTTTTTCCCCTCCATAGCTCCCCTCCACCCGACTCCCACCCCTCCCTCTACCCTTACCTCCCTTCCGTTGACCTCATCCATAGGTGTATGATTTTTGTCCATTCTCTCCCTATACACCCCTCACCCCTTCCCCCCTGAGAATTATCAGTCCACTCCCTTTCTGTGCTCCTGATTCTATTATACTCACCAGTTTATTCTGTTGATCAAATTTTTAATTTACTTAATTTTTAGATTCACTTGTTGATAGATATGTATTTGTTGTTCATAATTTTTTATCTTTTACCTTTTTCTTCTTCCTCTTCTAAAAGAGTACCTTTCAGCATTTCATATAATACTGATTTGGAGTTGATGAACTCCTTTAGCTTTTTCTTATCTGTGAAGCTCTTTATCTGCCCTTCAATTCTGAATGATAGCTTTGCTGGTTCTTGCTATTCATCACGTTGAATATTTCTTGCCACTCCCATCTGGCCTGCATCATTTCTGTTGAGAAATCAGCTGACAATCGTATTGGTGCTCCCTTGTAGGTAATTAACTGTTTTTCTCTTTCTGCTTTTAATATTCTCTGTCTTTTGCTCTTGGTATTTTAATTATGATGTGTCTTGGTGTAGTCCTCTTTGGGTTCCTTTTATATGGGGTTCTGTATGCTTCCTGAACTTGTAAGTCTATTTCTTTTAACAGATGTGGGAAGTTTTCAGTCATTATTTATTTAAATAGGTTTTCAGTATCGTGCTCTGTCTCTTCTTCTGGCACCCCCACAATTCTGATGTTGGTACACTTGAAGCTGTCCCAGAGGCTCCTTACATTATCTTCACATTTTTGGATTCTTTTTTCTTGCTTTTCCAGTTGAGTGTTTTCTGATTCTTTATATTTCAAATTTTTGACTTGATTTTTCCCTTCCGCTAGTCTGCTGTTAGGTCTCTGTATAATATTTTTTATTTCAGTCAGTGTATGTTTAATTTCTAGTTGGTCCTTTTCCATCTCTAGTTGGTCCTTTTCCATCTCTAGTTGGATCTTTTCCATCTCTTATTCGTTCTTTTTCATCTCCTCTTGGGTCTCACTAACTTTATCCATCTTTTCTAGGATATTCTTTCAAACCTTTTAAGTGTGGTTTTGAACTCTATATCCAGTCATTTGTTTTCCTCCATTTCTTTTGTTTGTGATCCCTTCCTTTGTCTCAGCATTTTCACTATGCCGGGAAAACTTCTGTGTTGGATTCAGCCTTATGATACCAGACTTGAAAAACTGCAAAAGCCTCTCTGTTGAGCTTGGGATGGGTGGAGTCTCAGGGCTTAAGGGACCCACCTTGCCTTCCAGTCGACCCCGCTCTCCATGGCCCCTGAGTCTCATGTGATGGGTAATCGCTGTAGTGGTCCCTGTGAGTGTGCGCATGCACGCTGTCTCGTAGTGCCTCTAGACTGCTGCCCCTATGGCTCCCCTGAGCTCCAGGATTATATGAGTCTGTGTCCTCAGGGTTTCACCTGAAACTGGGATTTATTGAAGTTAAAAATGGCGCAGTTGGGAGGGTCTGTCTTCCACCCACTTGTGAAAGCCAGTGGCACAATCAGCAGTCGGTCCTCTGCGCGCAGTGCTGTGTGTGTCACCAGACTTCTGATCTTTTGCGACTCCCCTAAATTTCCGTGCACTTCTCCCTTTTCACAGTCCAATTCCCCCTGTATGAGTTTCGGCTGGATCTGGGGTTTAGTGTCATAGGATAAGGGCTTCAATGCCATTGAGAGTCTCCGTTTCCCTCCCACCAGAGAAAGCCAGCCAGGTACTCTGGCACCTGCTCTCTCCATGTGCGTGTCTCTGTATCTCAGCTTTTTGCAGCTCCTATGGGTCTCTGTGAGCCCCTCTCTTTCCTTCCAGTTGTAGAATTTCCACTCGGTCAGCTTTCCTGTGGTCCTGGATGATGTCCATTCTGTCTTTTAGTTTTAGTTTTGAAATTGTTGTGCGAGGCAGCAGTGTAGGTATTGACCTATGCCACTATCTTGGATTCTCCTCCTTTTCTAGTTCTTAAAGGTGAAATGTTAAGTTGTTTATTTGAGATGTTTCTTGTTTCTTGAGGTAGGCTTTCTAATGCTATAAACTTTACTTTTTTTAATTGCTTTACTTTATATCCCAAATTTTTTATATGTCATATCGTCATTCTTATTTGTCAATCTATCTTTTGATCTCTTCTTTTACTTCCTTATCCACTCAGTCATTCTTTAGTAGCATGTTGTTAACTCTTCACATATTTGTAATTTGTCCTTTCTTTTTTGCAGTTGACTTCCAGTCTCAAATCATTGTAGTTGGAGAATATGCTTGCTATAATTTCAGTCTTCTTATATTTGTTGAGGTTAGTTTACTCTCCCAACATATGGGTTATACTTGAGATTGTCTATGTGCACTAGAGAAGAATGTATATTCTAATGTTCTGGGATGAAAATCTCTGTAAATATTGTTTATGTACATTTGGTCTAATGTGTCATTTAAGGCCCATATTTCCATATTGATTTTCTATTGAGACTAGAAGCTTGATGCACAAATTCGTGCAAGAATGGGCTTTCCTTTCCCTGGCTGCCAGCACTGCCTTCAATACAGCCCCAGAGCTGCCTCTTTCTGCTCTAGCCCCACCTTCCCATGCTGTCCAGAGTCCCTGAGAAGTACCTGCATATGCAAATCAACCTGCCATATTTGTTGGGTTAATTTGCGTACTCACTCCTGATTGGTGGGTGGTGTCACAAAGGTATGGTCAATTTGCATCTTTCTCTTTTATTAGTGTAGAACTGTAGATGATCTATCCATTGCTGGCAATGGGGTATTTAAGTCCCTTGCTATAATTCTGTTTTTGTCAGTTTTTCCCTTTAGTTCTGTTAGTATTTTCTTTATATATTTTGGTGCTCCCAAGTTGGGTGCATAAATATTAATAAATATTATGTCTTTTGGATGTATTGTCCCCTTTATCATAAAATGTCCATCTTTGTCTCTTGTTACCATTTGAATCTTGAAATCTATTTTGCCTGATATAATTACAGTTACAGTCACTTTTCTCTGGATTCCATTTACTTGGAGTATCATTTTCTCTTCACTTTGAGTCTGTGTTTGACCTGGAGGCAGCATATAGTTGGGTTTTGTTTTTTGATCCATTCTTCTACTCTGTGCCTTTTAATTGGTGATATCAGTTTATTTACACTTAGGGCAATTATTTATACATGAGGATTTTCTATAGCTATTTTACCTTCTGTTTTCTAGTAGCTCTGTGTCATCATTGTTTATTTTCCCTGTGTTTCTGTCTGTCATTTTAGTTTGGTGGTATTTTATGATTGTTTCTTCTGCTTCCTCTTTTCGTATGTAATGTGTCTCAGTTATAGATTGGATTTTTGTTGTTACTATTTGGTGTCTACAAAAGAAGTTTTATATATACAGTATTCTTTTTTCTTCTGATTTCATCTTGTTTCCATTCATCTGTGCAAATTCAGTCCTTTTTCCCTCTCCCTTTCTATGTTTTTGTTGTCACAAACTATCCCTCTTTGTTTATACATTGTACATTCATTTCCAAATTACAGTAGTTACTGTCTTCTTTTTTAATGTTTTATCTCCCTTAACTGATATGCTAAATATATTTAATAATTTGATAGCCTAATTTAAAAACAAATTCCAATTTCCTGCTTTTGTCTATTAGTCATCTTATTCATAGTTTTGTACCCTTTTGTCTTTTTGTTTCTGGTAGAACACTACCTTTTCACATTTCTTGTAATGCAAGTTTTGTGGTGGTATATTGTTTTAGCCTCCATATGTCTGAAAAAGCCTTCATTTCTCTTTCATATCTAAAGGATAACTTTGCTGGCTATATTATTCTTGGCTAATGATTTGCTTAGTTTAATAATTTGAATATTTGATTCTATTCTCTCCTTGCTTGTAGGATTTCTGCTGACAAATCTGATAATAATTTAATGGTGTTCCCTGTATAGGCTACTATCTCTTTTCCATGGTTGACTTGAGAATTCTTTGTAATTATTTTTTGACAGTGTTAATATATATCGTGTCTTGGAGAAAGGCTTTCAGGGTTGACATAATTAGGTGTTCAGTTTCTTCTTGGAGATGAAGATCCAGTTCTTTCCATAGGTTTAGGAAGTTCTTATTATTTATTTGAATAAGGTCTTTGTTCCCTTCTTTTTTCTCCTTCTGATATATTCATTATTCTTATATTATTCTTTGTAATGGAGTCAGATAGTTCTAGAATTTTTTCTTTTCTTCTCAATTCTCTCTCTTCTTCCACCTGAATCATTTCTATATTTCTATCTTCTATGTCACTAATTCTTTTCTCCACCTGGTTTGCTCTATTACCTAAGCTTAGTAATTCATTCTTGATTTAATGAGTTCTTCAGCTCCAGAATTTCTTTGATTCTGTTTTAAAGTTTAAATCTCTTTGGTAAAGTACTCGTTTTATTCATTGATTTTGTTTCAAAGTCCATTAAAATGCTTATCTGTATTTTCCTGAATCTTGAGTATTGTTTTTTTTTTTTTTTCCCAAACTGCAATAATCTTGAATTCTCTGTCATTTTAATCAGTCTTCCATGTCTTTAGGTTTATTTTCTGGATTTTTCCCCATTTTTTTTCTGAATTCTCTGGTTTCCTCAGTTATTGATTGTGCTTGTTGGATTATTTATCTGCTTGGGCATTTGTGGGAATGAAAGTATTTGACATGTCATTGTGTAGTAGGTTGATTTGTAAAGGTCTTCATTTTGTTTTCCAGTAGGTAGTGCTAAATTACAAAATTTTATTTTCTCTGACCTGCCCTTCTAGAGCTTCCAGGATCTCTGTGGACTGGTGTTTCCTCGGTGATGGAAAATACCTGCTATTCCTAAGGAGATGAGCATTCTCTTTATGACCTCGTTTCCTTGGTTTCAGGATACCATTCTGTGGACTGGAAGTAGCTGGCTATGGATGTTCTGTGTGTACCTGGTGTTGTCTTCCTATAGCCAGAAGCTGCTGTCTGAATTGACCAAGTTGCCTCTACCAAACTGGGATGAGTGGGGAAGGAGTTAGAAGGCATAAATGGGTTTGTGTATCCACAGCTCTGTTCTCTCCAGTGGGTTTGACTGCTGTGAGTACAGACCCCTTAGGATGTAAAGTTTTTTTCTGCCCTTTAACCATCTGCTGAGGGATGATTTTACTTCCATGCGGGCCACAGGAGGATGGGGTGGGTATGGTCCTGCCGAAACCTTTGCCAGTTTGCTGCCGGGTTGTGGAATATTGTGACTCTTTACAATGCTGATGTGCTCCTGAACCCGGGTCCAGCCTCAATGTATGCCAGACATCCAGGCCCAGTTGCTGTCTCTGCTACTGATTTGCTCAATGGGTAGTATAGCCTGATCCTTCGCTGCTATTGGATACATGGGGGCAACAAGATGTGTGTTGCTCCTGTCTTTGTCCTCCCTCCATGCTTTATCATCTATATTGTTCACTTATAGGCCCACCTTCAGTTACCTCAATGCATGGATCTCTAAGGTATGTTTGTGTGTTAAGCAGAGAACATTTTGTTGAATTATAACTGTGTGACTTGTTATAACTTCAAAAGGAAAGACTTTAAGGTCCTCTCATGCTGCCATGCTGTTGATGTCCCTAGAATTAGATACTTTTAAATGGATTATTTTTAGAAAGAAGGAAGGAAAGAAAGAAGAAAAGGAGAAAGATATAAAATAAAGAATGGAAGAATGAAAGAAAGGAAAAGGAAGTGGTAGGAAATTATTTTATAGAATGAAATATTTGGTTTAATATTTTCTTGCTTGACTGCAACAAATAGCATTGTAAAATACTAACTGCCAGATTCGCCAAGCGACTTTGAAAATCTAGAATACAATCAGGGGTTAGTGATCTGAATGTCATAGTCTTGAATTTCCGTCCTTAATTGCTTAGACTTATATATAATTTAAATCCAGCAATGTAGTTTAGTAGCCATGCCCCTATGGATGGTTAAACCTAAAAGAATAAAATAATCTCCACACCTGAAAATTGTTGGTAAACTTCAAGGGAGGATACAATCATCCAGTTTTACTCATAGTATGGCTTTATATTTCATTTACTTGATCATTCTTTCTGTGATTAATTACATTAAGCATTACCAGTTCATTATTCCCCAAGACATAAATATGCATCATGTAACAAAAAGTGATCTGACTATAGGACTATTTTGAAACTTTTGACTAAGCAAGCTCAGACTTTATTTACTGCATTGTTTATAATGTAATTTACTCTACTAATCTTTACAATGACACTCTGAGAAAGGAATGTGGTTTGTAGCATTTCCTACACATTTGACCATGGAACACTTATTCTCTGGACAGTTTCTTTAGTCCGGATTGGAGAAGCACTTCTCTAGTCCAGTCTTAACAGGATTTCTAGTTTGTTTACACTGTAGTTAATTATTCAGTACCCCTTGGTTATTTAATTTACATGTTTTCTTCATACTTTGTTGGCATTTATCATTTCCATCTTATATCTTCTTATCATGAGCTCGTTTAAATTCCTTGAAATGAGAACTGCCAAATACAATGGAATTTTATTAGAACCCAAAATCTAATTTTACCTTGACTTGACTTTATTGTGTATTGCCTTGTTTTTTTTTTTTTTCTGCCACAGTAACTCTCCTTTGGGTAAGAGGTAGAAAGTGACCAGGTTTGGCCAGGGATGGTGGCAAGGGAATTTCAATCAAGGACAGCAGTTTTATGGTGCAGCAAGCGCCATCCCAGTTGACCACAAGGTTTTGATCTGTGGCCCAAGCTCTTAATAACTGTTGTTACCAATCATCCCTGTGATACTATATTGTAGTGCTAATAAGAATGCTTCTCAGAGTTGAGTTTATGTAGATGAGGATACCCATATAATGAACCTGGTTATTAATTAACTGGAAAGGAGCAAAAGGAAGGTCAACTTTTATAGGTATGCTATTTGTGCAGCTTTGCCAGAAAGCTTCAATTCAGATGCATGCCCAATAAATTCAGGGTGAAACAGGGGAGGTACTTTCCTGTCAGTCATACCTCGTCATTGGCCAGAGTAGGTGGGAAGATTTGAAATGCTTAAACTCCTACACAAAGTTCTGTATCTCCAGCCTCTTGGTTTACATGGGACTCTTGTTTCCCAAGGGGACATGCTCTCTTGGCTCCCCTGCATTCGCCCACATGGCTCACAGCCATGTGTACCGAACACACAATTGACCAATGGCCTGCAACTAGCCTAGTACTACACTGGATCCAGCTCCACCATGGAATGAAAACTGGCTCTGCTTCTAGCTCCACTGAATCCTCAACTGCACCTCTCCCAGGATTGGCCTAAGGAAAAATGGGACTTTGCAAACCAAGGAGTATAGCTCCATGCAAATAAAAATCACACATCCTCCTGTATGAGTCTCAGAAAATTCTTTTTTTTTTTCAGAGATTGTAAGGACCTGATCCCTAACACCCAGTGGTGAAGGGGATTCTCTGCTTCCACTAGTGGATACTCCCACTTTCACCAATAATAAGACCTCTCCAACTTCGCCCCCCAAATGAGCAGAGACAATATTTAAAGAAATATCACATGCCGAGCCTGGACTAACCTCGATTGCACCTAAGATGGAAAGGAGGGCCCTGAGCCAGGGAGTTCTCTTCTCTAGTGAGAAGGATCTCAGCAGGTAGCTGATCAACTCACATACCTGAAAGCCTTTATCATCTCATTAGTTTCCAATTGTCTGTTCCTCTGTGCTCTCACACATCATTTAGCTAAAGCCTCAGCTGGTCTTTGTCAGCTCTCATCAGGAGATCTGCATCCTAGGGATATCAAATCGATTTTATATCACACTATAAGTCAAATTGCTAGTTTGCTTGGCCAGCATCTATGCTGTACTTTATAATAGCTGAAATTCAGCATTTTCCAAACCTGTGTTTTGAACATGCTGCCAGGTGAAGGCCCATAATGGACGGGGAAGACCAATTAATTAGGATACCGTTTCATCTGTCAGGACTGCTTAGCAATAGCCAAGTTAGCAGCCGTGTGTTGCTTCCAGGTGTATTGCTCAATTTCAAAACTTTTCTTCTTGGTATTTTTAGAAGAGTTTAAAGCATCTGTCCTCACCCTTGGCTTCACATTAGAATCATCCAGGGAGCTTTTAAATATACTGATGCCTGGGCTCAACCTCCAAACATACTGATTTAATTGATTTGGGGTGAACCCCGTCCACTGGTATTGTTTAAAAAGCTTCCCAGGCGATTCTGGTTTTAAAAAAAGGTAGAAAACCAATGGTTTACAATAGCAGCAGTTGCTTGAATATTTCTATTCGTCATAATGAGCTTCTGCTAGGTCAATTTGAAAAGTGTACCATAAAAAAGAAATTAATATTTAATTGAGTGCTTTAGTCTCTTTTTAATGAATACATTTTTATACTATCTCTAGAAAATACATATTTGAATACTCTCTCTTTAGCCTGAACTACTTTTTCTCCTTGATATAACCAATTCTGTGTTAGCTTCAGAGGTGACATATCAATAGCTGCTGATTATTTACTGAGCACCTACTATGAGTTAGGAGTCTATAAGAAAAATTAAAATATTTAAAGCATGCTATTAAGCCCAAGACATTTTATTTGTAAGACGATATATTTATTGGAAATGATATTCCATAATAAAAGAATTAAGTGATGCTTGTCAATTAGAAATAGAGACCAGTATTTACCAACATAGCTAGCCAACAAACTGTTGAAATTATTGCCTTGAGAGTGAGACAGTCCTCAAAAGGGTGAAGCGATAGATGTTAACTAGACTTATTGTGATCATTTTGCATTATATATAAACTAAGGCCCAGTGCATGAAATTTGTGCACAGGAGGGGGTCCCCGCAGCTAGCATGCACCCTCTCCAATTTGGGACCCCTCACTACCTAAACTGGCAGTTGGGACATTCCTCTCACAATCTGAGACCACTGGCTCCTAACTGCTTGCCTGCCTCCTAACTGCCCCCTCTGCCAGCCTGGTCACTCCTTACTGCCTCCATTGCTGGCCTGGTTGCCCCAACTGCCCCCCTGCTGGCCTGGTTGCCCCATGCAGCCTGCTGTTCAGTCGTTTGGTCGTCCCTCACTAACACCCCTATCAGCCTTGTGGGCCCACACAGCCTGTGTTCAGTCATTCATCTGGTTGTTTTGGTCATGAGGACGCCTGGTGTTTTATACATTAGGATGTGTGTGTGTGTGTGTGTGTGTGTGTGTGTATCTATATCTATATCTATATCTATATATGTGTGTGTGTGTGTATATGTACACACACACACACACACACACACACACATATATATATATGGCCTGGTGTATGGAATTCATGCACTGGGGGGGGGGAGGGAAGGGAGTCCCTGAGCCCCACCTATGCCCCCTTGCAGTCCAGGACTCCTCAGAGAATGTCCACCTGACGGCTTAGGGGATTGGGCCTAAGCCAGCAGTCAGACATCCCTCTCGCAGTCCAGGACCCCTTGCTCCTTACCATCTGAGTGCTCACTGCTCCTTAGCACTGCCACAGAGGCAGGAAAAGCTCCCTCCACCACTGCTAAGCTTTCTAGCCATGAGCCCAGCTTCTGGCTGAGTGGGGGTCTCCCTGTTGGAGGGCACTAACCACCAGGGGACAGCTCCTGCATTGAGCATCTGCCCCCTGGTGGTCAGTGCACATCACAGTGACTAATTGTTCTGCCATTTGGTCAATTTGCATATGAGGGTTTTATTATATAAGTTATCAAATTATTATGTTGTATGCCTATAGTTAATATAATGTACGCTCATTATACCTGAAATAAATTGATTTCTAAGGTAATTTCTTAGAATTAATCTCTATCTTAATATGCCAGTGTATGTGATGATAATTGTACAAACTTATCTACCATCTGCCTCCATTCATTGCTCCTTCATTGCTGTCCATAAGAAATGAAAGCAGATAAAAACTGATGGCAGAATATGAGCTGAAAATTTCAGAAGGAAAGGAGCCCAATAAAGAGAAACACTCTTGAAAACTAATTTTATAATTCAACTATAAACTGAAAGTTTCTATCCTTTAATTTCTAAAAGAAAAGCGTACAAATATTTACTTAACATTTATTTAAGTACTAATTGTGGTAAGGATCTTAGGTTTCAACAGCTGTTAGTTATAAGACATAGAGGATCTTAGGTTTCAACAGCTGTTAGTTATAAGACAGCTCAGTTTATTATTTGTATTAAATTTCTAGAATATAATGTGAAGTTAGTGGTCAGAGTAACACCAAGACATCAATAAAGGAATAATGAAATTAAACAAAGTTTCTAAAAAGTCCTTTGTTTTTATCAAGATAAATATGATGAAGCAACGAATGCCTGTCATTTCTACAGAGTTTATTGAAATATTCACATAATTAATTCCCTGGTCATAAATTGTGATATTTGCTATTATTCTAATTTTCTGTATAAAGGACAATGCAGTGCATGGAAACGGAATATAAGTTATCAACAAACGGAAATCATTCATTTCACACAGTAATTATCCCTAAAGCAAGATCTCTGCTACGGCATCCCCTTTGCAGCAGAAGGGTCATTTTATCTTAAGGTTATGCCTACCTAATTTTCCCCATTTCCTGGTGTTAACATCAATAACCCATGCTGGGATTAATACAGCATACCTTCCTAAAATAACCTTCTATTACAAGGTTGGATAGTTCTCAAAACCGCCTTCAATATCAATCTTAGGTAATGATGAAAACACAAGGTTAGAAAGTATAGCTTTAATATGAATCTC